>WTSP01013966.1:0-18006 GCA_025331215.1 Actenoides lindsayi
TTAATATTATGTTTTTGATATTAATACCACCATTTCCTTATAATTTCTCTTCTTGATTATATACGTGATCATTGGGGCTATAGTCTTGTAGATCTCAACTTGTAATATCCTATCCCTTTGCAGGAGGGTTGAACACTGAATTGCTGCCACTGTGGTTTAGTGAGGAAAACTTACGAGCATCAGTTCTTTAGGGGCAATATTTGGATGTTGTTTAGTCTTGCACAAGCAAGACTTTGCAAGCAAGATACATAAAATTTCAAAGTGTAAAACAGTTACTAAAGATACAAAAAAGATAGAAAGCCACTAGGTAAAGCTTTAAGTTCCCAGCCCTAGGAAGAAAATATTGCTTAAGAGCCTCAGTCAAGTGTCAGCCTTCACTGCTTTGTTGAGCAAATCCTCAATATTACAGTGACTGCCATGCACTAGATCTGTTCACACTGCAACTAGCTCATCATCTTGGCTTATCAACTTTAACTCCTTGTTATACTCTAATCAGCTGTTAGGACGTCTGTTTGTGTTGAACTGTATGTTCTGCAGGTGTACTGTGTTGTTCATATTCCTTCAGAACAGTGGCTCTGAGTCTGTTACTGCTCTTAGTGTCTCCTAAGATCTGTGTCCACTGCATTCCACATATTTTTTAACTTCGTTGATTGCTTCCCAGTTGCTTATGAGCACATGCATTGCTTGAAATGTACTGTGGCAGTAAAGTAACTACAACCTGCTGTGTCATGAATTTAATATAGTTCACAGCTCCTGGGTCATTGCAGTATTCTCCCACTAGAAAGGCTCTCCTGCAAGTTTGTTCTTAAGTACTGAGATTGTGCCTTCTGCCACCAAGTTGTGCCAAAACCATTAGCTGAGTATGTTTAGTGTTTTCTGTTCATGACTTTTTGTTTGGCTGTTTTGCTTTGCAGCATTTCATGACTTGGCAATTGTTGCAGCACCTGTAAACTCGTACAAAATAAAGTTGAACAACAATAACTCAGCAGTAATTATTAGAACACTGACATTAAAACCACACCAGTGCATTTGTTAGTGTGAAAAATCCTGTTATTAAATAGTAGATTCTTAACATTTTCTGTTAACAAAACAAAAATGCATGTGGTCTGTATACAAACACAACCTAGGCTTGGGCATTTGGCCCTTTAATTTGCTTTCCAGATAAGCCTTAGACTTTGTTGTATAACAACTTTCTGTCATCTGTTTTCCTTTTGTCATTTATCCCACTTAGACTGAACTGAAGCTAATTTAATGTCTTTAATAGATACTTGAGAGGTACTAACTGGTATTTTCTTGAATCTGAATCTCTGTTGGTGTCAGAACAGCCTGCTTCTTGCAAGAGGTCAAATGAACTAATTTCAGTGTGATGTAAGCTGTTGAGGAATACCTGTGCAACTAGTTGTGATACACTACAAATGTAAATACAGTATGTTTTCTACCACTAGGACAGCATTTTAACAAGCTGTTGTAGCTATACCTTTCCCACCAGCTACCCTGCTTTTTTTGTTTGGTTTTGTTTTGTTTTGTTTGTTGTTTGTTTTGATTGTTTGGGGGTTTTTTTGCTACTGTAGCAATAAGTTGACAGTAAAATAATCTCCTGCTCTGAATTTGCTTACGGACAACTTCACAGATGTGATCACCCCTTGCAGATGCCTAGATACACTTGGAAAATTTTAGGTTAGTGGGATAGTTGGTAAGGAGCTCTTGAGGTATGTATTTCCTGTGATTGTTTTTTCTACAAAGTATCAGGCGTATACAAGGGACTTTAGGATACAATTTTGGCAAAACTTGTACCAAATCGTCAACTGTTACTGTACAGTTGCCTATTGCAAAGATTAAATTAAACAGGCACGCACTGAACACTTAAGTTCATTATACCATTATTATTGTCCTCAGTCAAATTATAAAACTGATGCTTAAATGTTTTGCTTTGCCTAAGACAGTTTGACGCATATGCTAGAGGATTCCACATCTGCTTGCCTTCTGCATTCAACAGATGTGGTGTTTGTCCCAGTAGCGAACTACTGGTATATTTACCACTACTGCATTCAGGGGGGTATACTTCTGTATTTCCATATGGTTTTATCTAATGTTAAGTACTGTAACTATCAAGTGAAGTTTCAACAGAATCCTTAAATGCAAAGGCATATATATAGTCCTGATACCAAAGACTAATGCAAGTATTCTGGCAATTTTGAAATCTTATGTCAGTTGTTTTATTACCTAATCATTATCAGGAAACATTGACTTTGTACCCCCAAATAGTAACTGTAGCTAAGGGTCTTTATATCCAGAAGAGCAGGTTTGCTGCATAGCTGTGTATCTTACACTGATATGCACTGAGATTTCTGGGGATTCTAGAATTAGTAAATCACCCTCAGAGGGATTTGATTTTAAAAGCTTTTGAACCGTGGCAGCAGCATTGAGAATCACTTCCTGATTTCTGACTTAAGACAAAATCCCCACATCATTTAATTCTCTTTTGTTTTTCCAGGAATTCAGTTGTTATCAGTTAGAAACTCTTCTGTTCCAGTCCTAGGCTTGTGAAGAGTGAAACTAGCTTGGTCCCATTTCCCCTTCATTTCTACTTTGATTGCCTGCCAGACTGGCTTTGTTTCCGGTTTATACTCATCCTACTCCATATGGAGCCAAAGAATGGACTTCCCAGTTGTGTGCTTGATACCCAGTAGGAAATGTATTCTTTCCTTTGACTACTACAGATACTTTGTGATACATGTTTAGGTTCTAAGTCAGCCCGATTGTTCTTTTTCTTTTAAATGTGCTTTAGCCTTTCCTGCTTGCACCCTTCTTGGTCTGTCTTCTTTTTTTTTTTTTTTCTGTAATATCCAATCTGTCCCTTAGTGCCTTCCAAACCACTCTCTTTTTAAGCAGTCAATTTAGTGCAGCATTTCAGGGCATGTCTTTAAACAGAGATAAACCAATGCAGGTTTCATTGTCAAAACATGACTTTGAGCTTGGAGGTTAACCGCACTGGATCTGTGAACCTTCTTTGTTTTTTTCCTAATTGAGTTCCCAGTAATGAGTTTTTATTGAATTCACATGTCATATTATATTGGAGAATTAAGAAGTTGTTCATAGTATATGCACTTAGTGAAACAAAATTGAATTTGTCTAAATAATGTCATTGCTGCAGCTCTATACATAATTCACTTTCTCTGGGGCAGATATTCTAAAATATTCTTTCAATATTCTAGTCACTTCTTCTCAACTCTAATGACAGTATGGTTTTGTTTTCTGTGGTTAGTAGCTCAGCCTGAGTAGTGGTGATTTCAGGACTGACAGCCTATTGAAATGATATGACTGTTCTGAATTGGTGATTAGCTTTGCAAAAATATTGCTATTAGTGTTTAAGTATCCATGTTGTCTTTTAGTCTCAGAACAAAGGTATTAGAGTAGGAAATGAACTTCAGACATACCATGTTGTAGTCATGATCTATATTAGGCAAGATGTACAATTGTTTCTGTTTCATGTGAATCAAATCAGAGTACCCAGATGAGACTTTTAAGAAAGACCTTATTTTTCTATTAGGACTAAGGCTCTCATAAACAATTGGCCACTTACTGTTCCATCTCTGGTGGGGGCATGCTGCTGTCATGCTGGGGGCATCAGATGAATTTTTTTCTGGGGGTTTAGTAGCTAAACAAGGGGTAAGATGAACCTTTGAGGGACTGTCCATATTTAACCACCCGGTATTTAAGCACCCGCAGCTCCAGCACGGCACGTGTCTCTGGGGATGTGCTCTTGCATTTGGCCAGGCGTTGAGTGTGCCTAGTCTGAAGTCAATCCTGGGCTGTCACTCCAGATTTCACAATCAGGCCAGGCTCATTGAAAACACGCTCTGGTGACCTGGAACTGCAGCCATTGTGTGATCTGTGGCTTTCCCACCCCTTCAGTGGGACTAAACCCACTGCCGGCAGGGGAGGAGGCTCCTCGTGACTTGCAGCTTAGCCAGCGTATTAGTGAGCTGTTCGGAGGCCCCTCTGTCAGGTCCCTAATCCCCCCTTCCTGGCTACCATGTGATTTCGACCCACATAATTTGCAGGCTGGCCCTGCCCTCCAGTTCTGTGCACTGAGTACAACCTCATTTACCTTTCCCACATCTTGCCTTTCCCAGAGCCTTGCAGTGGTGGTGGCCAATCCTGGGTGTTTCGTAGCCTAGCATCAATTTGGAGCAGTCTGACATTTGATCCAATCCACAGTAGGCTTGAGATCTCTGGTACTGGTGGATCATTTTGGTGGTCTTAAAAATAGAGAAACAATGCAACTGGACTAAATTCACCCAGATCTTCTTTCTACCTGTGAGAACTTTCAGAGATCTACCCTGATCCTCTGCCAGCACTTGACTCAGATACACTGAGACTACCACCAAGGGAGACTCCATGTGTCTTCCTTCCTGACCTCAGGTCACTGCCAGACCCTGTGTACTCCAGCAGAGCTGAGCTCTCCCTGCTCACTGCCCTGCAGCATCACTGGAGATTCTCTTCAGTCTTGTTTTGGATGCAAACCCCATGGCACACCCCAAAACCGCCAGGGCACTTTGAGGAAGTCAGATAACACTGTTCCTCCCCATCTTAGATGGGGATGTTCCTCTCATCCCTGTCATAGGGCTGATGATGCAGGAGGATATAAACATGGTGTAACTACAGCTCCAGGCCTGATTCTTCCTGTCTGGGCCACTCTGGTGACACATGACAAACATGGACCACTTGGGACACCTCTGCTATCAGACACTGTTAGTTAATTAGGACCTTTAAAGGCAAATTGCAGGGTTAGTCCTGCAACCAAGACTGTCAGAAACCTGACTCCAGAAACCCCTTTCTCTCTTACAGGACCAGTATATGTTCCTGTACAACTGCATCCAGGACATCATCGCTCAGAAACAGCCCTAAGACTGCTCAGCACTTCCTTGGCACTGTCCTGCCCTCCACCTCTGCAGGGTCTCGTCCAGAGCCAGGAGCTGGGCTGAGAGCACCATGGGACTCCTGGCACAGAGCGAGTCCTGCAGTGAGAAGGAACCTACCCTGGCACTGTCACCAGTGTGTCCCACACGGTGTTAGCAGCAACACTGGGTCTTCTGAACAGATGGGCAGTGCTGTCCTGCCACGCACTGCTGCAGCCACTCGGCGGGGGATGCAGCGAAGGGCTGGGCAGGATGCTCTCCTGCTTTGGCCATCTCCTGGGATTTCCAGCGCCTGGAAGGTCTGTTGACCCTGCTGTGGTGTGCAGCCCAGCTGGGGGGCTCTGCAGTGCCCTTGCCCCTCAGCACAGATAGGGCAGCCCTGGGCCCACTCCTGGACAGCCCTGGCACCTGCAGGCTGCTGAGGTCTGACACAAGCACTGGGCACCATGGTCTCCACGTGTCCATGGGCACCAGGTGTGTTGAGGTTTCAGACGCCACTATGGGCAGAGCACAGTGAGAGCTGGTTTGTCTCAGCTGGTGGATCAGTCTTAGGAACAAACAATAAACAGCCCTAGGAAAGAGTGTGCTTGTAAGGGTGGGTCGGCTTTTATGGAGTCTCAGCAATGCCAAGGCCTTGCCCTGCTGGAGCACAGCAGCTGTTCCTGAAAGGGCAACCATGTCCCTAGCCATGGGCAGGAGACGGAGTGCCCTTGGGCACTCCAAATACTGCATCCCATGGCACACAGCAGCTTCTGCTCCTGTTAGGGAGGCAACACTTCTGCAGTGAGCCTCCAACCCACCCCTAGCTTTATGAGGAAGAGACACATTTTCTGATGAAACCTGAGCTTGAAGTTATGAACTTCCTGGTCTCCAAGAACCAAGGACCAGGCAAATCCACCTGGTTCAGCTGACATGCTGGCAAGCAGCTGGCAGCCTTGTGGCTCGCTGCAGAGAACTGGCTGCTGCTCCAGGAACTGGGTTGTCCATGCAGCCAGATGTAGAGACACCACTGCTCTGCCAGCAGGGACAGACATGCACAAGGTCTGAGCTAGAAGACAGAGACCAGGAGCAGAATGATCCCCCTGCGATCCAGGAAGAGATGGTCCACAATCTGCTACACCACTTAGATGTACTCAAGTCAATGGGATGGGCTGGAATTCACCTGAGAGTTCTGAGAGACCTGACAGAGGTGCTTGCCAAGCCACTTTTCATCATTTTTCAACAGTCATGGCTGACCGGGGAGGTCCCAGCAGACTGGAAATTAGCCAGTGTGACTCCCATCTATAAGAAGGGCCAGAAGGAGGAGCCAGGAAACTACAGACCTGCCAGTTTGACTCCAGTGCTGGGAAAGCTGATGGAGCAGATCATCCTGAGTACCATCACACAGTACATGCAGGACAATCAGATGACCAAGCCCAGTCAGCCCACGGGTTTTTGAGAGGCAGGTCTTGCTTGACTAACCTGATCTCCTGCAACATGGTCCCCTACTTAGTAGATGAGGGCAAGGCTGTGTATCTGTCTATCCAGACTTTAGTAAAGCGTTTCCCACAGCATCCTCCTGGAGAAACTGGCTGTTCATGGCTTGGGCAGGCAGATGCTTTGCTGCATTAAAAAAAGTGTCTGGACAGCTGGGCCCAAAGAGTGGTGGGAAATGGAGTTAAGTCCAGTTGGTGGATGGTCACCAGTGGTGTCCCGCAGGGCTCAGTACCGGGGCCAGTTCTCTTTCATATCTTCATCAATGACCTGGATGAGGGGATCAAGGCACCCTCAGTCAGTTTGCAGATGACACCAGGCTGGGTGGCAGTGTCGATCTGCTCGAGGGTATGGAGGCTCTGCAGAGGGATCTGTACAGAGTTGATTGATGGGCCAAGGACAATGCTATGAATTTCTACAAGGCCGAGTGCCAGGTTCTGCGCTTTGACCACAACAACCCCCAGCAGCCCTACAGGCTGGGGGAGGAGTGGCTGGAGAGCTGCTCAGCAGAGAGGGACCTGGGGGTGCTGGTGGACACCCGGCTCAACATAACCCAACAGCATGCCCAGGTGGACAAGAAGGCCAATAGCCTCCTGGCCTGCATCAGAAATGGTGTGGCCAGTAGGACCACAAAGTGATTCTACCCCTGTACTTGTCACTGGTGAGGCTGCATCTCAAGTACTGTGTTGAGTTTTGGGCCCCTCACTCCCAGAAGGACACTGAGGCACTAGAGTGTGTCCAGAGAAGGGCAATGGAGCTGGGGAAGGGCCTGGAACACATATCTTAGGAGGAGCGGCCAAGAGAGTTGGGATTGTTTAGCTTGGAGAAAAGGGCTCAGGGGAGACCTTGTCTCTCTCTACAACTATCTGAAAGGAGGCTGTAGAGAGGTGGGGGTCAGTTTGTTCTCCCAACAAATGATAGAACAAGAGAAAATGGCCTTAAGTTGCAGCAAGGGAAGTTGAGATTGGAAGTGAGGAAGAATTTCTTTACCATACAGGTTCTCAGGCATTGGCCCAGGCTGCCCAGGGCAGTGGTTGAGTCCCCATCCCTGGAGGGATTTAAGAGTCATGTAGACTTAGCGCTGAGGGATATGGTTTAGTCAAAGCCTTCTCAGCGTTAGGTTAATGATTGGACTGGATGATCTTAAAGGTCTTTTCCAATCCAGGAAATTCTGTGATTCTGTGAAGGTGAAATTGTGAGCAGTGACTTGGTTCATTGAGCTCCAAGTGCAGATCAGAGGGAAGAGTTAAAAAAAAAAAAAAAAAAAAGCAGATGATTTCACAAGCATATTCCTAGGGTAGAAACAACTGTATCTTGGAACCTTCTGTCACCCCTTCAGGCAGCATGAGGTTATGGTGCAGTCTTAAAGCATCACCCCTGTCCCAGTCTGGGCCCAGACTCCTACACAAGATACCATGCCCTGAAGTTGCTGCTTGGAGTGGAGTGAGGAGACAAAATGGCTATGATGAGGAGGTCCCAAGACCTACCACAAGGAGTAGACAGTCCCACGTGGGGGACAGTTGGCCACTCATCCTACTGCCAATGTGATTCCACAAACAGCTTCTCCCTCTACCTAAACAAGGATCCTGCACCCTGGAGTGGGACACCCAGGGCACCTAAGCATGGGCAACCACCAGACATGCCAGCACTGGCATGATGTCCCAGTTGTAACTTGGTTTGATGCCCAGCACTTTCTCCCCCTCTCTTTGGCAGTTGCTATGCCCACCCAGGTCTCATCCCCACCACCCATCAGTGCAGTGCAGCTGCCAGCCCTGTCTTCATGCAGGGGTAGGAACCTGCCTGTTGTCCTTTGCACCCACTGCCCACATCTAGGCACAGAGGGTGCTCAGCCAGGTAGGAGTAGTGTCTCCAGGCACACAGCATATCTTCTGTACTGCAGGCAGGATGTAGCTGCAGCTCAGTCCCCTCTGACATCCTCTCCTTCCCTGCATTCCCTGCTCTGCTCCCAGCACCAAGCTGCAGCACTCGTGGGCTAAAGGAAAGCAAGAAGGTGCAGAACCTTAGCCCCATCCAGGGCTGCTCTGTCCCCCACTGTTCCCCCCCATCCTGGGCACTCCATGTGTGCCATGTTGTCCTCACCACAGGTCAGAGCATCCTGAGTTGCCCATAATCACCTGAACTGCATTGTCATCGATCCACTTGTTGATTTGAAATGTTTCCATGTGACTACATCTGTGTCCCAGCATCACTCAGAAGCTCGATGCAACAGGTCACTCGCTGCTCAGCCTGTGCGAGTGATCATCACCGTGACTTGTAGCATCTCTGCTTCTGGTGGGATGCCAACGCACTGAGAGCTCTCCAGAAGGATGTGTGAATACTTTCAACATGAAATAGGCCTGCAGAACTCAGTGGATGTTCTGACGTGCACAAAAGGATTTATGATGTCTCGAGAAGAGTCTGGCACTTGCCCGCATGATCATAGGAAGCCTGGTGGCTTTATGACTTTCACGTAAACACTAAACTATGCCTGTGCTGCAGGATGTCATAGCAAGGAAATGTTTGCTCCCAGTGACCCCACAGTCCAGTAGGCAGGATCGGTGGGGTCAAGCTCTTTGCTGCTCGTGAGGCACATGCAGGGTAGCAGTGGAGCAGCAGCCACCTGCCACGTTCTGGAGCACCACGGGAGAACACACTGGTACATGCTGGAGGCCTGACATCAAGCAAGCAAGCTGCAAAATCGCATCTGGTCCGAAGAGTGCTGTGCTCACTGTCTGTCCAGAATTTTGAGTTGATAAGATGGTGTTGAGACTTTTATCCCAAGATCCTTCAAGAAGGAGCAGTCTCAAAGACCATGTCCTGCTGCCACATGTACCCAGGACCATGCTTCTTCAACCTCCATGAGAAACAACCCTGATGTCCCAGCTTTACCCACTCAGCTCCAGCCCACTTTAAAACTTCCTGGGCTACAAGTAGCCTGACAGGACCTGTAAGTCCACACTAACAAACTTTTACAAGGACAGTGAAAGTGCTGGTATTTCCACATCAGAGGCCAAATCCCATCCCCTTGTCAGAGTCCTCTCCTCCCTGCCTTAGCCTCAGCACAGCTGACCTGCAAAACACATGAAAGTGGAGGTCCCTGTGCATGAATGAGGGAAGGAGCTGCTGGTGTAGGAAAAGGACTGATGCCCCCTAAAGAGGGGAAAGGTGGAACATACCTGGACCTTACTCCAGCATCTCCTAGCTGGTGCTGGTGGACACAGCCTGTGGCTCTCTTTGGCTGGGCATGTCCCAGAAACCGCAACTGCTGAGCACAGTTACGTCTCATAGGTGACTGCAGATGTGAGCTTTAACCTGGTGCCCACAGTCTCTTGTTCAAAGCGTGCAGGCTGCACTGGACACCAACAAGCATTTGTACCTGTAGGTCCCAGAGTGGTTTATGACATGTAAAACACCTAATGCTCTTAGTCTTAGGGGATTTCAAGATCATCCGTGGAGCGCCCTGACCTGCAAAGTGGGGCCAACCACAGTGACAGTGAAGATTCATAGGACCATAGAATCATTTAGGTTGGAAAAGACCTTTAAGATCATCAAGTCCAACCAGACGTGAAGGAGGAGCCATTGCCTGGAGGTAGCAGAGCTTTGTGAGGGACACAGAAGCAAGATTACCAGGGGGTTTGCTCTCTAGAGCCTGACAGCCAGCACGTGGGGCTCATAATGCTGGGTATCTGCCCTGGGTGGGTGGTCATTGCCCCTTTGGCTGTGTATCACCCCACAGTAGCCTCAGGTTCTACACACACAATCCCTCCCTTGCTCTGCGAGTGCAGTCGCCAGGGCCTCCCAACAGCCTGGCCAGGACTGAATCCTCAGAAAGGGGCAGCTGCCAAGGATAAGGAGGGGCAGGAACTCCCCAGCCTCTCTTCTCTATTTTTCTGCAATCAGAGCTACCCTGTGGCTTTCAGAGTCATTATGCCTGGGGCTCTGCTCAAAGCCGTATTCCCCATGGAGAGGATCTGGATCTGGCTCTACAAGCTTGTGGCACACGAGAGAGGCCACAGAATGGGACAGCAGTCCCAGGGACTGCTGGTGGAGCTTTCATGGAGAAGAGCAGGACAACATCTACGAGACAACTGGGCCACCCCCTAGTTCAGCTAGCTGATGTCAGAGGCCGAGCAAGATGGAAGATGTGTTCTGCTGACATCCGCCCCACTCTGCCTCTCCCAGCTGGGCTCAGTTCAACACATAACTGTGTATCTGCCTTACCAGATGGGCTGCTGCACCAGGATCTTTCTACAGCCCCTTGGGAAAATGCTCCTGGGTCTCCTGTGTGCCCATGCACAGAGCTGGCAGTCCCCAGAACAGGGCACAGCTACACAGCCAGGTGGGTCTGATGCACAGATCCAGAGCTCATGGCACAGAGTTGTGAGGGGTGCTGGCTCTGAGTCAGAAGGAAGGAAGTGGAAGCCATGGTGAGGGAATCAGAGAATCATGGAATTATTTCTGGGTTGGAAACAACCTTCAAGATCATCAAGTCCAACTGTCTACTAAATACTATCAGGACCACTGAACTGTGTCCTGAAGTGTCACATCTGGATGTTTTTTTGAACCCCTCCAGGGATGGTGACTCCACCCCCTCCCTGGGCAGCCTGTTCCAAGGACTCACCACTCTCTCAGGAAATAAGTTTTTACTAATATCCAACCTAAACTTCCCCTGGTGCAATTTAAGCCCATTTCCTCTCGTCCTATCACTAGTTACCTGGGAGAAGAAGGAGTCACGTTGCTGTCTGTAGAGCTTCCAGTAGTCCAGGAGCAAGTGATCCCACAGCCCTCACATCTGGCTAACACAACACAACACAACACAACACAACACAACAGTGTTTCCAGTAGACCCAGCAGCAAAGGTGACCCTGCAGACAGCTGCAGCTAAAGCAGAGCTGCTCTGGCAGGTACGAAGGGACCTTCTCATCAACAGCACAGGCACAGAACAGGGACTGTCATGCAAACCAGCCGACAGGTCTCACCCAGTGAGTTTGGTACGACTGTGTCTGTGGCACAGCCCTCTTCTCTGCGTTTCACGTCCTGTCTAACAGGAGGCCAACTCGGTGACGATGATGAATTTACGACCTCCCACCCACTGCCGCAGCAGAGTCTGGAGCCACAGATGCTTACAGAGGGTGTCGTGGGAGCTGCGGTTTGGATGAATAATTTTCCATCCCTGCAGCTTAGAGCCATGAAACCCAGAGGGGGAGAGAGAGACAACAAAAAAGTAAAGCAAAACAAGCCTCCAGCTTGGGCCGCCCAGGGAGTTCTGGAGCATGCCATGTCGTTCTTCACATTTATCCTGCTTCAGGCTGGCAGCATCCCACCACCACCCTCCATCAGCCCCTGTGCAGGGGTCAAGACCTTGGAGATGAGCAGGATCATGTTCATTTGGACCCCTTTTCCCAATCCCTTCCCCCCCTTCCAGTGGCTGCCAGAGCAGAGGCAGACTGGGTTAGCATTGCCAGGACAGGGGTGTGTGTGGAATCACCATCCCTGGAGGTGTTCAAAAAACATCCGGATGTGGCACTTCAGGACACTGTTCAGTGGTCCTGATAATATTTGGTAAATGGTTGGGCTTGATGATCTTGAAGGTCGTTTCCAACCTTAATGATTCTATGATTCTTGAATTTCCTCACCATGGCTTCCATTTCCTTACGACCCAACCCCTGGATCTTCTGGAGGCCCACAGCCATGGGAGCCTGCTGATGACTGCTGGGGCACCACACTCCTTTATCCCACAGCTTCTCCATTCACCAGGGCTGAACCTCTGTCCTAGACTCTCCCCTGCCCCCTGCTCCCTCCAGGGCACATAGGGTCCAGCCGCTGCCACATCTCCACACAACAGGGTAACAGGACATTAATCCCACCACAGGAAGCCCATGACACCCTGCCACAGCCCAAGCTGGACACCTCCATGATATTAGGTGCCTGGCATTAGGCTGCAGCTGCCTCAGCTGTAGCCATGCTGTGAGGATGCCCACTGCTCACTCTCTGTTCCACCTGAGTTGTACCAGGAGCAGCAGGATTGCAGCTCATTCCTCCCCAGGATCTCCAGCACTGCCTCTAATCAACTACTGCTGTCAGCTACCTGGAAAGCAGAAGCACTGGGGCCAGATCCATACAAAGTAGTGCTGATCTGGAAGGGGAACTCCTCCTGGGACAGCCAAGTAGGACCAGAGCTGAGGTTCCCTCTTCAACACCCTGCTCTTGCATGTGCTAGGCTTGTTATGGCTTTGGTTCCCTGAGCCAGTTGATGCAGGTACTCCAAAAAGGAAGGTCTTCAATCATGTAGCACACTGAACCAGGGTTCTGGTTCCTCTAACAGGTCTTCTACTTAACTGTGCACCTCTGTCCATCTCTCTGCAGGGAATGGAGTCAGCAGCCTGCCCAGTGGCTATTTTGCAAGCAGCCACTCCCAGAGCAAGGAGTTAAAAGCGCATCTGAAGTTCGTGCTATTCTGTGCCCTGGGTATCAGGAAGGAATGTCCTTCTCTCTGTGACTTCACTGGCACCAGTCCTTCCCTCTATCATGGATCATGAATATCTCCAGTTCCCATCCTTCCCCTGCTCCAGTCAGGCAGCTGGAGCAGCATGCTGAGCACTGGAGCTTTTTGCTTCTGGCCAAGTACTTGCATTTACATTTTGGAAAGCCTTTGGAAGCCCTTGGTGGGCACAGCCTCACACATGGCCTGGCTGTGGTATTTCAGCCTTTGGATGGCCCTGATGGCTGCAGACACACCAGGAACATCGTTCTGCCCTTTGCCCTTGCATCCAACCTCAAATGGCTCCCCAGGGTAAACCCCAGGCTTACAGACACATCTGGAGCACCGGACTCTTGGCTCCCTCTGCATCCAGCCCATCACTGCTGGTTTGTGCTGCAACCTGCTCTTCCCACAGCCTGGAGGACCAACTTCAGGAGGAGCCAGGACTGGTGAGAATGTCTGGAGGGCTTATCTTAGAGGTTACATTCCAGGGATGAGTGTCCCCTCCACAGAGGTGTCATAGGTGAGGTGGATGAGTACACGGCACACCTGTCCTGGTGATACCCACTTTTTCCCAGTGTTCCTGTGTTTTGAGAGACTGCCTGGAGCTCTCTGCATCTCCTCCTTCCCCTGCAAGCCCTTCTGGAAGGACTCGTCCTCTCCATTGTGCAGCACAGAGGGCTCTCAGTTCCTGCTGTGACCTTGGCAGTGAAAACAAGCCAGTGTCCTCCTGGTCTGCCATAGGGACTGGCAGGGACATCAACTACCAAACTGGGATTCTACTGGGGCAATCCTGAACCCTCTAAAATCTAGAAGGGACTAGAAAGAGGGCACAAACAGTTGCCCCATGACAACAGGGCAGAAGACACACTCACGACTTTGTTCCGGGGTCCCCAGGTCTGACACATGCTGAGGAGAGAAATAAACAGCCTCCAGGACTCAGCTACCACAACCTGTCTTCCAGCTTGGGAATGTTCCTCTCTGGACGTCCAGGTCACTGGCAGGACCCTGGGAGGACTGACAGCACAGCACTACCCATCACCTCCCTCCACTCTGCAGGAAGCACATTGCTGAGTGATAAGGTCAAAGTCCTGCAAATTGTCCTGTCTGGGCCTAGAGATCCATTCTGGCTCTGCAGGAGGAGACATCAGCATCTGTCCTAAGGGCTCAGCCCCAGCCCTGCCCCATCTCTACCCCTGCAACAACTTCATGAGCCCTGAAATTCCAACAACTCTAAAAAGTCTTGCCAGCTGCAGTCCACAGCTTATTTGGCATTTCCTTTCTGATCTACAGAGAGCTTCTGGCCGGCACTGGTACCTGAAGTCCCAGTTCTCCTCAGGTCCAAGTCTGAGACCACCTCGAGTGTGTTTCACCGGCATGAACAGCACAGCCCTTTCCCACCACCCCTGCCTCCTCTGTACCCCTGACAGGCAGGGGCAAGAACTATCTTTGCAGTAGTTCAAAGGAGCTGGACCTCGCTCCCCTCTTAAGGTGTACTCTAAATTTTTCCAAGATTTTTTCCCTGCTTTTAAGCAAGTTGTGGGAAGAGCTGTTGGCCACTGTGGAGGCAGCAGGAGAAATATCACCTAGGATGTCACTCGCCGTTCAGAGGTACCACATGCCCAGGTGTCACTCTCAGCCACAAACCCACGGTGTTTGATGGCAGAAGCCTCAGCTCCATCCTTTAAAAGCAGGTCCCTGTGAGCAGGGGGTGCACCAGGGCGTGCTGGGCAGCCGGGGGGGTGCAGCCGCAGAGTGGGAGCCGGGCGGGTGAGCAGACAGTGATGCTCAGCTTGCTGAGGATCAGCGCTCTTCTCATCTCCCCAGACTGCAGGCTGCCACTAGAGGACAACACACAAACACGTGTCAGCCTTGCAGGAAAAAAAAACAAAACAAAAAAACTAAAAAAAATCCATTCGGGTTAAGAGAAAGGAGCTGGATCTGGAGCTCCCAGTGCCTTTAATAAGGGCAGAGTGTGGCCCATGCTACTCACAGCAAACTGCAGTTTCATTAAGAGCCGGATGAAAAGTGACACTTCCACCCCAGAGGGACTTACTCAGAAATTCCAGATTTACCATGGAAACGTCAAAACTCCATGCTCCAAACATTTTGATGTCCAGACTCTTGATTTTGCCAGGAGCCAGGCGACACACTGGAATAAGTGAACACTTTGAATATTAACGACTATTATCAGGTCTCAAAGACATGAGACATGGAAATGAAACACCACAGCCGAGCTGGAATTAAAAGCAAACAGAAAAGCTAAAGCAAAACGAGACACACAGAGCAGAGCCCTCCAACTTCAAGCTATGTTGCTCCAAAAACAATGTGAAAAATGTCATTGCAGTCAATGCCTTCCTGAGGAAATGGCTCTATTTCAGCAGAATGGCAGTTTTCAATAGGAATCTCTTCAGTGTGATTTTCTTTTTTTTTTTTTTTTTTTTTAAGAGCTCTATTAATAGTGTACTGAGCCAGAGCCCTGGATCCCCAAGGAGAATTCACTGAGCAAGAAATTGTCAGGAGCTCACAATGCGGTTGTCTGACTTCTTAGGCTGGAGAGAGAGGGACAGGGAAATTGCAGATAAAAGCTGCTGCTACATCCAGGAGCAGAGTGATAGGCCTCACGCTTCCTCCAGACTGACATCAAATTCCTGGCTGCTGTCAGAGCAAATCTGGCCATCTCAGGCCATGCTAAATCCCCACATCAGAGCTGGAGGGGAAGATTGTCAAGGAACCCAAGGAGGAACCTCCGAGGAGGGCTTCTCACCTCCCTACCAAGCAGTGTTTCACATTTGGAGCTGTCAAAACACAAAATCACAGGATGTCTTTGGCTGGAAGAGACTTTCAGGATCATCCAGTCCAACCTTCGACCCATCACTGCAAGCTCACCACTAAACCATGTCCCTGAGCACCAGGTCTACACATCATTTAAATGCCTCCAGGGATGGCAACTCTGGCACTGCCCTGGGCAGACCATTCCAACAGTTGATAACCCTTTCAGTGATGAAATGTTTCCGAATATCCAGCCTAATATTTGTATATTTGTAATATCCTGCCCTAGTGCAGATTGCAGGCATTCCTTCCGCTCCTTCCACACGTCACCAGGGAGAAGAGGCTGTCCCCCTCCTCACTCCACCCTCCTGTCAGGTAGCTGTTGAGAGCCGAAAGGTCTCCCCTGAGCCTCCTCCAGACTAAAAAACCCCATCTCCCTCAGCCTTTCCTCATAGGACTTGTGCTCCAGGCCCTTCACCAGCCTCGTTATCTCTTTCTGGACATGCTCCAGCACTTCTATGTCCTTCTTATAGCGAGGGGCCCAGAGCTGAATGCAATATTCAAGGTGTGGCCTCACCAGTGCCAAGTACACAGCACACATTGTAAATGTTTAATTAATGACATCTCCAGAACTGACCACGATGGAAGGGGCTTAGCTCCAAAAAACAGTTCCTGCTCCTAGAGCAAAATCCTTGCTCCTCTGCACTCAGTGACAAAGTTTCCACTGACTTCAGCAGTGACAGCATTTCAGTCCTGAAACCACAGGATCTGAGTGGACTTTGCATTTGAAATGGTTTCTGATCCCGCATCACCTGGGCCAGGAGTCCTCAGCCATAGTCTCTGCATCAGCCTTGAACCCTGAGCTCCATCCTGAGCAGGTTTTTTGGAGGAGATGTCCACTTTGACTCAAAGGCCTCAAGGAACCCCAGCCCCAGGTTTGCCATAGCTTTTCATGTCTCCCACTTTACAGGCTCACCTTCCTGACCTCAGATAACTCTCCTACTTCTTTTATCCTGAGATAAATGGGATATCAGTTTGGAAACTTTTTTGAGAGAAGGAAACAACATTCAGAGGAAACGGGGCCATGAAAACAATGTCCCAGTCTGTTCTTCAACCATGCAGCATCTTACCATGACATGGCCATGGCCAGAGGGGTGACTGCATGGGGGCACTTTGCAGCCACCCAAACCTGGGCCGTTCCTTCCCTACCTCATTCACTTCCTCCAGCCATGGCTGGAGGCAGTGCAGAGGGAGGAACACACCATCTCTGATGGTGGTCCAGATCCACCCAAAGCCAGTTGTCTGTCTTCAGTGTGAGAGACCTGCATTCAGCTGCTGTCCCCATGACAAACCAGACACGTGGCCCTGTATCGAGAGATACAGTGTGGCTCAAGCTGCGGGCCAGGCTCAGACCCTGTCACTGCACCACTGAACCACTGAGCACAAGCAATCACCCCAGCCAGGGGCATCACAGTGGCTGTGAACATCCAGTGGCTGCTGTCAGGAAGGAGAAGCAGAGGCCACACAGATCCAAAGCCCTTTTCTAAGCAGGTGCTTCTGCTGCCCCAAAACTCAATAGCTCCTCAACACCCCAGCAGCAAGAAATCCTGTTCTGATGCACATCCCACATGTTTCGGGACACCCCAAGGCCCTGGACTGGGCTGGCTCTCCTCGGTATGATGGAGCTCCAGATGACATGGCTTCAAGACCTCACTCAGTGGAATATTCCTCCACTTTGACCTCTGACCACTTTACCCAAGGTTGGAAGGAGCTCTCGGAGAAAACCAGCCACCTGCTCCTGGCACCAGTGCTGTGCAGCTCCTGCAAGCGCAGCTCCCACACGCACCCGACTCTGATCTGGGCAAAACTGCAGCAAGCAGCGCAGCTGGAAGAGCACTGCGTGTCCCACTGTCTTGGAGAGCTCTCTGAAGAGGTGTCCCACTGAGCTCAGCACCATGACACTGCTGCTCCAGCCCCCTGCATCTCCCCCCCCAGCTCCTGCCCCATGCATGGGGATAGCAATGGGGCCACTGGTGAGTGAGGGTCTGACCACAGGACAGACAGACCTACAGCCCTGGGCACGGTCGCTCCCAGTGAACAGCTCGCTGTGAGATCCTCGCTCCCTTCTCCCCAGCTGCACCCTGACTTTCCAGTTGTAGCTGGGTTTAGCAGCCAGCACAGACACACAGAGTCCTTTATCTGGGGTTGTATTTCAGCGTCCCAAAGTCTGGAGCCCTTGAAGTGCTGGTCAGGTACTCCTGCCTCCCTATTTATACTCCTCTGCCTTGCCGGAGCCAACTTTGCCTTCCCCTGCCCTGCTATCTCACAAAAACATTGTTACAGATTCCATCAGCTTGC
>WTSP01013967.1:0-11180 GCA_025331215.1 Actenoides lindsayi
ACAGGAGACAAATTTGCTTGCTTCATTAATCTTAGATATATATAGATATAAATAAATAGATATAGTTTGTTGCAGGCACCACTTATTAAATATTCCAGAAACCATTTAAATTTAAATATTTATAAGTATAAAAAGTATAAAAATAAATAATATCCATTGTTACTAGAGTTATATAAAAAGATTGGTATCTCTACAAATAGCAAACCCACATACCGAGTATTATTTGGGATGCTTGCAGATTGCAAGAGTTTTCCAGATCCAGGGATGGTTTACTTTGTACTTAAAATCCCTGTTTTCAAATCTGTGGTTAACTGGAAATAAAAAAGTAAAAAATAAAAAATGGACCCACCAGGACTAGAGTCAGTAAAAACAAATCAGAAACTGTTTTGAATTTGGGTAGATTTTCCCCTTGTGTAAGATGCAAAATGCACAGGGTTAAGTAACAAAATAAGGCAGTGTGCAAAATGTTACTGAGCTTCTGAAGAACCAGTGTTTAGAGGGGGAAAAAACAAACATGTCCTTCCATAAAACAGTGTGTCTCTATGCATTGAAAGTTTTCCCTGTGCAGCTTTGAGTAAGTCCATAACGTTTCCCATGTATGTATAGAACTGTTCTCTTGTTCATTAATAAGCTGTAATTACCTATTGTCCTTTCACTGGAAGGAGAAAAGCGCTGTGTAGCCCAAGATCATTAGTGGTCCACCCTCTGCTATCAGTGAAGGCAGTGAAAATGAAAAGGTAATTATAGAGGGTCTTTGGAATTGTATACACTGATTAATGTCTCTTCTTTAAAAAAAAAAAAAATCAGGTTTGCATTTTTAAAAGCACAGTATTATGCAATTGCCTCTGCAGGACTTAACTTAGCTAATCTCCTTTGCTCATCTTGTCTAATATTAGTTCAAGGTGGGCAATGGGCTTCCATGAGAAGGTTGCAAGACAAGGATCATATAAGAATCAAATGGAAAAGGGAAAGCCCAAGAAGTAAGAGCAACAGTGGGGTGAACGCTGAAGAGAAACTCTGCTTTGGGACACGAGCTGAAGAGCAGACAGATGTGATTCTCAGAGCAATGCTGAATACTTTTACCTCAGACTTTTTCTAACCAAGTACCAGACAGTCCACTCAAGTGAAGTTCTGAACATGGGCCACTGATGAAAAGAGATGCTGCTTGCTTTCAAAATGCCTGACAGTTAGAAACCAATAATCCAGGCAGAGATAGCCATAGACCTCATCACGATATTGCTCTGTATCCTTCAACCGACTCTCCCCATCCTTTCTAGAAGGATGTGGCAGTGAGAAATGAAGGCAGTATTCCAGTAATGCTGTTACTCTTGATGTGTGCACTGGCAATGTCACTTTACAGTTTCCTTTTGCTCCTTCTTCCCAAACCTAGCAGTAACATTTGGGTTTGAGATGAGTGAATTTCCAGCTCCTCTTTGAGTCACTCTCCTACCAAGACAGAGTGAGCAAACCAATGCCATACAGATATACCTGAGGTGGCCCCTGAAGAGCAAATCAGAATGCGAAGGACAGCGTAGCCAAAACCATGTGAAGTAGCCCTGCTGAGGAGTACTCGGTGCTCAGTTTGGCGGTGCCCGGTAATGACTCCTAGTTATAGACGTGGCTCTTCTGAATCACAGTTCTTTGGACTGGATAATTGCATTTAATTAAGTACCTAAGTCCTCTCTGTAAAGCAACTTGTATTCATTACCTACTTCCTGGTCGATCTTTGTCATCTTTAAACCATCCAGGCGAAGATTCTGTATCATCATCTACGCAATTGATTTTTAAAAGAGCATTGAAGGACTTTAATGACCCTTTTGGAACCTGCTGGAGACACCCAACTCTGTCAGTTGCATTTCAAGGCATCTCAGTAATCCAGTTTTAAATCTATACACCGTGCACACTGGTTGTCCAATGGGAATCACATCTTTTATTCAGAACGTGCAGTATTATATCAAACCCACCAGAGAAATCCAACACTGCTGCATCAATACAAGCGCCTTGTTCCATCAGATCCACGGCTCACTATAAAATAAACATCCTGAGTTTGGAAAGAAAGATCTACTTTCCATGAAATGATGTTGATTGATAGTTTATAATTATATTTTTAACAAAATTCACTGTTTTGTTACTTTGGATTGGATTTAAGCAAATAAGAAGATCCCTGTAGAATGATGCTTGAAATCCTCACTGGAATGTCTTCAGGTTTCCAAGATAATATGAAAATTAGTGTTCATTAGTATCATTTCAAGAAGAACTTTAACAGCGTGTGAATTATTGATATAAATACATTTAATTTTAGAAGATGCTACCAGATATTCTCCTTTCCACCTTCTTTAGGTGGAGTAGATGTTCTGTTCTATCCAGAAAATGAGATGTTTCTTACAGTGATCTTGTCATCTCTGCCGTTTCCTGTGTGGCATGCCTTAGGTGTTTCTGTGTTGCCAAGGGGGTTGGACTTTATGATCTCCAGAGGTGCCTTCAAACCCCTACCATTCTATGATTCTATAAAGAAGCCAGATCCACTACAAATAAAGGTCTACACCTTGTACCTTGAGCACCTGTGTGAACAGACACAAGCCTTGGCATTCACACACTCCTCTGAGCAGTGACATCCCCGAAGGAGGTCATTTGGTCAAGCTCACCGTGTGAAAACAACACTGTTAAATAGCTGAGGGGTTTTGAGGAATTTGAAATGTAAAGTTTTGACACCACACAGCTGGTCACTGTTTGCTGGGATAGGCTGGGCCACCAGTACCTCTTCAGTACCCCAAATGTGATTTAAAGCTGGTTTTCTGGCAGATCTCCTGGAGAAGGGAATGATGCAAAATCAGAGTCTTCCCCAAATCATGCTCATTTTTATTGCTGGGAAACAAAATGTGCACGACAATAAAGTGGTGACATGGAGCTTGACTGTTCCCACCTCCAGTACCTACTGCTTTTCTTTCAACCGTGTTTGTAGAGATGTCGCGCAACGCTGCCAATTTGAAGAGCTGATGCCAAGTCTCTTGCTCTGCAAAAGGAGAGAACATCTGCACCAGAGAACTGTGGCTGTATGGCCCCAAACCTGGTAGTGGCTGAGAAAAACAAGGGTTTGGAAATACTGTGCCTGTTCTGCACAACTGATAGCAATCAGCACTTCTGAGCCAGCGCTTAATGTAAAGGAACAGCCAAAGCACTGATGGATGAGGCCTCACAATACTGAAACTGGAGGTGAAAAAATAGCCTCCTATTAGCTTAAATGGACTTGGGATTTTCCCACTGATATATGATGGTGACTATGCTTTGGTTTACTTTGTTTTCTGAATGTGCAGGAGTTTATGGTTTCTAAACTTTGCTTCAGGATCTTACCCATGCTCTTATCATTGGCCTGCTCCCTCAGGCATTGCCACCTGGCTACATAGTCCCTTGAGACAATTTTCACATGAAATGTTGTTGTGTATATAATATATATATTAACTTTGCTGTTAAGGTGTCAGAGGCTGTGCCAGGCTGCCCAGAGAGGTTGTGGAGTCTCCTTCTCTGGAGAGATTCCAAACCCGCCCGGACACTGCGATGCTGGGACCTCTTCTCTGGGTGACCCTGATGGAGCAGGGGGGTGGCACCAGATCATCTCCAGAGGTCCCTTCCAACCCCCACCATGCTGGAATTCTGTGATTAATAGACATATTTTACAGAAGTGATTGATATCTTAATCTAGGCTACTAATTTCCTATATTTTATGGTTCATTTGAGCACTATTATTTTTTCCAGACCTTGAAAACAATGTGGTAACAGCTGCATTCTTAGGGTCATCATACCGATGTGGAGAGAACAATTTTTCTCTTGTAATATTTTATTTAAATTTTTGTGAAATCTTTGGATAACGCTCTGTCTGCCTTTCAGCATTAGTTTCACATCTCTTTTATTCTTCCTATTGAAATGAAATGGTCTATTTGAGTCAAAGGAGGAATGAAGTGTCATCTTTTCTTCATTAGAAAAGAGAACAGCAATACCAAACACATGTAGCAGCAATAACTATTTCAACGTTTCACTTACAATATGCTAATATAGACACACCCTTTACTTCTATTTCTTGTCTTGTATTTATTTTCAAGCCATTCTGGAAGATAGAAATAGAGGTTTGTTAAGTGCACCAATATCAAAAAGATTTCCAAGCCATTTCATGCATCTGTGAGCTTCCCTTCATCTGTGGAGAGGTGATTCTTGTGTTGGGATTGCTGTTGGTATCTCACCCTGAAGCATATTTACAACTATCACAGATGGCCTTCTTTAAAGCTAGACATTTATATTATTTCTTTCCAGTATAAAAAAACTGCAGAAAAACTTTCTTCTTCTACTCCTTCCTGTCCTTAATCTGCAGTTGTATGTGCAGAATTAGCAGGTAATGGAGTATATTAGGAAGGATTGAGTGTTAACTGTAAGAACCCAGCTCCTCATCTGTTATTTAAAAAACAATAGACATCACACTTAAGATGATAATGAGCATCAGTGCTAAAGAGAGATTAGAAACTTTTAAGTGAACCTTAATTACATTTTTCAATTTTCAGTAATCTCCTGACAGTAAATCCCTCCTATGTCAGTCAGACTAGACTACGAGAAGGCTTTTTGTGTTTTCTTTTCTTAAAACAGTGGAAGGGCTTTTTGCAGGATTTTCTTGATACCTTTTATTCACTCTGTCAGTAATTGAGGGCTGAAACCCAAATGGCCAAGGAACTGCTTCTCCTAATTACACAACAAAATCCCTCTACCATATTTTTAGCTTTATTTTCAGTTGTTCAGATTACATTCTGAAGCAAAAGGCCTCAATTTCAGTTTGATGCTCTGAATAATTGACAGTTTCTCTCTCTCACTCTGAGACACTGTAGGGTTTGCTGCAGTGAACAGGCAGCACCTAGTGGTCTTGAAATGCAGAAGCAGTTCAAGTTCTTAACAGTTTCAAGTTGTTGAACTAAATATATTTCAGGAATGAAAAGCAACTATTTGCTTTCATATATGTATGTGTTTGCACTCTCAAACATGTGTGTGTATGTGTGTTTGCACGGGAGTGAAAACATTCCATTTCTGACTTGCTCTGAGATTGAGATCTTCATCTGGATGGAATTTCTCCTTTAGTGTTTCATAGAATCAGTTTGGTTGGAAGAAATGTTTAAGGTTGAGTCCAACTATTAACCCAGCACTACCAGGTCACCACTAAACCATGTTCACAGACAAACACAAGGAAGAAAACAAATTCTTGGGTTTTTGAAAACCATCGGTTACATTGGAGCCAAGCCATATAAATACGCCACATTTTGTAAAAAACCCTGCTATTCTTTATAGTGAATAAAGTACTTTAATGCATTCATCTATTTGTAACCCTTCAATTTTAAATTCAAAGCCTCTGAGTTAATCATTAGCAATATTGATTATCAAACCTCAGAGCTCATTTCTCTTTAAATGAATCAAACATTTAAAAGCTATCCAACAAATAGCTCTCTGGAATTGCTAGAAAAAGCACAAAATTAGAAGTAAAGAGGAAACTTGGTTAAACTTATTATAACATAGTTTAATATTAATTTAAGTTAAACTTATTGTTACAACCTGAGCTCCAAAAGATTGCATACCTTGAAGGTATGTTTCATGTTCTATCATATTACAGTAGTCAGAGATTACTAGATTATTTGCTTCGATTTTACTCTAAGAATTTGTTGGTAGATCCATTTATCTGCAGGATTTATTTTTTGCTCTCTACTGAGTTTCTCATTTCAATAGCAAATATGTCTAAGACTGTTTGAAGCATTGCTAGAAACAGGACTAAGGTAAATACACTTGCACCAGCAAAACTGCTCTGTACATTTTCTTTTTAGTGTTCTTCTGAACTCTATTAGAAACTTTGATATACAAAAAAAGAGAAGTATGCACCAGTTTGATTCCATAGAAGCCAATGAACAGTCTCTGTTTCCATTTTTGGTATCAAGAATGGCCATGATACTGGTAGACCAAGGGAAGAACGGGAATTCCTTTTGCCATGGGTAATTAAAAGCTTGCAGCAGCCATCCAAGTCACTTACTGCCCATGGCTGGACTTCTCTTTCACTTCTCTTTCACTGCGTTCCACAGGTTATCTGGAGTAAGCCACCGATGGATGGATGGATGGAGTGAGTGAGTGAGTTTGTGAGTTCCATGGTTCTTATACGTACACTGAAGCTTTCAAAACTGCCATCTTCTTTTACAACAGATCTCCTGTTACATTTAAAACAAATCCATAACTGGAAAGCTGAATGAAAGCATAACTAAGGCCAAATCTGAAGCCACTGTGTAGCTATAAAGCTGTTCCACTGAAGTCAATGATGAGAAAGACATTGGACATTGCTCCTGTGTCTGTTTCTCCTGCTTCTTATTTCCTTCCAGTTCTCCCAAGGGTCTGTGCATACACAGAAATCAACTCCAGGAAGATCACTGTTCACTCCTGCATGAAGAAAGGTATGGATGACATGCGTACATTTGTTCTCTGTGTGCACAACATGTCGAAGGACAACTTATCCAGAAGTGACAGCCATCAGAATACAGCCCATTAACCCTCACTCTAATGGTACTAGTAAAAAGTCGCCCCCTTGCATCAACTCCCTTCATTGTCTTTGCACAGATTTTAAGGCACAATCAGGAGGCCAGCTCATGCTATTGATCTGTAACCAAATTCATGACTGAAATCAATGAGGACACCTGCTTCAAATCGATAGTACAATAAAGAATCTGCAGAGCTATTTACAGTAGGATTTTTTTCCAGTTTTGGTTTGTTTTCTTCTTTGATTTAATCATCCTCAATCTGATGTATTGATACTGGATGATAAATATCCCTCACGTGTATGGAATTTGTCAAAAATGAGAACAATATGGATGCAATAATGCTACTATTGAATTTTTTGGGGGGCGAAGGGGGAAGGTATTAAGGAACTAAACCAGGGTATGATATAACTCAAAATTTCTATCCTTTCAAATCCCAGAATGGATTCTGATGGCCTAGGAAAAAGATTCTTTCAGATCACTCAAAACGTAAATTAAATAAATATTCAAGTCTGGAAAAGAACAAACATATTAAGAACGGGGTTTATTGCTCAGAATGAAAACAATTTAGAAAGTATGCCTAAAATTCACAGGGAAATCACAGTTAATTACCCTTATAAAAAAAAAAAAAAAAAGAAAAATATTCAGAGTTGATGAAGTTTCTGAAAATAGGGGAAAAAAGGTAATAGTTTACTTCTATCAAAGAAAAAAGTTGTTTAGGGATGCAGAGTGTTGATGTCTTCACAAATGTATAGAGTAGGAAAAGGAGCAAAGGAGTCAACAGCAGCCACTGAGCCCATTTGTACTTAAGAAGAGATTGTCTAACATTCATTTGGGAGGGAGAATCCTCACCTTGAAGAAGCTGTAGAAAACTTTGAACTCTGGGAGGGACTTACCTGTGCTTAGCATTTCTTGAAGAATAGCTCAAGACTACTCTTTCTTGGATTATTCTTCTGAGGTATTACAACTTTCGCAACATACTACACCACGAGCTTTAAATCTTGCTCTTAAATGCCACTCTGGCAACATAATAAAATAACCATCTAAAATTTTTCTTATCAGTGTAAACCAGTACAGAGCCAAAAATATCAGGGCCTCATTTCTAATCTGTAATACCACAGAATCATTGACTGGTTTGGGTTGGAAGGGACCTTTAAAGGTCATCTAGTCCAATCCCCCTGCAGGGAGCAGGGAAATGCGTATATAATGGTCCCTTTAGATGTGTACTGAAAAGAGAAATGTATGAGACTAGTAACATGATGTTATGGTGTAAGTAGCGCAGAGCAGACTCTGAGAAAGATTGATTAAAGAGGCATTTAAATTAACTATGCTCCTGTATTCAGTTGAGTAGCAAGAGTTCCTTCCACTGGAACAATGACCTGCCCGTCAATATTCCATCAATATCCTGTCACCTTAGACAGACTGGGTTAGACAGTGATTGAAGCTGATCTAGCCCATCAGCCCTGCTCTCCCACCTCTCTCCAAAAGAACACTTCGTGTATTTTCCTCTCTTGCAATAAATTCAACCTGGATCAAACATTGAAAAGTACAAGATGTAGCAGAAGGCAAAAGAAACTGCATAAAAATGAAAAGAGTTTAGGCCTAGGGAATGACAGAAGATGTATAGGGAATGTATATGAAAGGTTGTATAGCAGAAAGTAACTGTACAGACACAAAGCAACATCTCCAAACAGTTCACCCCATTCTAAACATAAACACAAGCACTAGGTGTCCTTAGAGGGTCTGGGATGTACAGGAGGGATGGAAATATTAACCATCATTTCTCCTAAGAACATAGCTGAAATGGTATTAAAATAACGTTTTTTACCATGCATCTAGGACAAGAGGAAATGGCCTCAAGTTGTGCCAGGGGAGGTTTAGGTTGGACATGAGGAAGAGTTTCTTCCCTTCAAGGGCTGTCCAGGCCTGAACCAGGCTGCCCATGGCAGTGGTGGAGTCCCCATGATCCCTGGAGGGGTTTCCAAGCCATGGAGATGTGGTGCTGAGGGACATGGGTTAGTGGTGTCCTGGCAGTGCTAGGTTAATGGTTGGACTCGATGATCTTAAAAGGTCTCTTCCAACCCTAAATGGTTCTATGATTCTATGTTAATAAAACAAGAGGTTTGGGGGCTTTTTCTTTTGGTTTTGTCTCTTTGCTTTTTAGAGGCCAGAAGCTCTTTTTCAACCACACTGCTGCATGGACCCTTGTGAGCTTTGCCCCAGGCTTTTTTCTGCTGACCAATACCAATTTAATTTGTAATGAAAACATTGCACCTCAGACTATACTACCTACTAGCATATTGATTATTTTTCACCAAACAATTATGAGGAAATCAAAATCCCATCTCTTTCTGTGGTTTTTGAGCTATGTTTTGATTAGTTTGTTGTTTGGGTTTTTTTTCATGTTCAGCTTTTATCTGTGTGAATAAATGAATTGAAGTGTAGGCCAGGGCATCCGTAAAAGTTGTGCAGCTTTGCACAACTTTTTTTTTTTATTATTTAGTACAGTTTATTTATTGGTACATTCTTCTGGTGTAGGTACAATTCTGCTGATGCATGTACACTGACTACACCATACATACAGGCTCCCACTTAGGGAAAGAGAGAACAAATCTTGTGAGGAGTAAGGCACAAGGAAATGGAATGAAGCTGCGTATGAGGATCTTCAGATTAGGGTTCTTCACCAAGAGGGTGGTCAGTCATTGGAACAGGGTCTCCAGGGAAGTGGTCAAGGGACCAAGCCTGTCAGAGTTCAGGGAGCATTTGGATGTTGCTTTTAGTCATCTGGTTTAGTTTTAGATAGTCCTTCAAGGAGCAGGGAGTAGGACTTGATCCCTATGGCTCTCTTCCAACTTGAGATATTCTGTGATTGCATGACTGTGATATTGGTAGTTGACTATACACATCGGTGTGGGAAAGCCGAAAACAGAAGCTGAAGGAGAAGTCTGGGTGCCACAAACTATCCTGGTATCTTGGTATCACAAACTATCTCTGCAGGAAATAGTTCTCCTGCTACACCAAAGATACAAGCCACTCAAGGCTACACAACTGAAGGTCAGTCTCAGTTTGAGTTACTTGCTTTGAAAGTGAGATGGTAGGACATAAAAATAGCATGTGGAACTGGAGCTACTCCAATGGCTGATAATACTTGTGGAGGAACAGTCTAGACCACACCTAGTGGTCTGCACCTTTTAGGAAGAGCCAAGCAACTTTCAGGATCTATCAGAGTTCCAGATGGTCACAACAAGTCCCTGATTTTGGAGAACATTGTCATTCTAAAGGAAGAACCTAAGGGGGAAAAAAACCCAAGTCACAATAAAAAGGTTATCTTGTTATAATGATCTACCTGCTTCCTAGATGATTTCACACTTGGTGATGGATCGTCCCACCAAATACCTAATTATAGCATTACAGATAATCAATAAGAAGAGGGTGGGGTGAAAGTAATGCACAAGAAGTGTTGAGATTGATTTGTTAAACTCTTTTATTCTTTTAAGCTTGAGACCATTCTACTTGTTTGAAGACACGCCAATATTTCTGGTGATGTAAATTAGTGACATGAAAAACATTGAACTAGTTCTAGTTCTTGATTTTTATTTTTTTTTTTCTTTTTTTTGGGAGGGGGGTGTTGTTGCTTTTTGGTTTGTTTCAATTTTTTACCACCAGCTGTTGTTGAAAAATCTGGATTCTGTGAACTCTAGGTCCTGACAGCTTGGAGAGGCAGGCATTTCCTCAAACATTACAGTGAGCAATGCTCATCCGGAGCATTTTCCTTCATATGATTTATGATGCTACTTCCCCTAATGCCATTTTTTTCCTTTGAAAAAGGAGCTCCCATAGATGGTTGTTGTGAAACATGCCCAGGAGCAAGCATTTAATTCTGAAGCACAGATATTAGCTTTGGATTTGATAGTGGAATCCACCCCCAGCTGAGACCAGTACTGTGTGTGCTGCCATCTGCAGGGGTTCCACCCAGGGCTGGGGGCTGTTTTACTATTTGAAAGTAAATTTAGGGGACACCTCACAGTCCTTCTCAACAGGGACAGCTGACACTGGGATTCCCAGCAAGGCCTGACTGTGCAAGCTCTGGGCATGAGATGTCAGAGTCCACCATAGATCACCCCAAAATGTTTCTCTCTAAATTTGAGAGATATGGATTTGATGGGTGGACCGTTTAGTGGATAAGGAACTGTTTGGATGGTTGCATCCAGAGGGTAGTTGTCAATGACTTGAGGTTTAGATGGAGATTAGCGACAAATGGTGTCCCTCAGGGGTCCACATTGGGACCGGTGCTGTTTAATATCTTTATCAATGACATGGGCAACAAGTTTGCAGATAAAACCAAGCCAAGTGGTGCAGTTGACATGACTGAGGGGCCTTGAAAACTGTGCTCATGTGAATCTCATGAGGTTCAACAAGGCCAAGTCCTGGCCTACACCTGGCTTGGGGCAACACCCAGTATCAGCCCAGGCTGGAGGTGAAGGGCTGGAGAGAGCCCTGGGGAGAAGGACCTGTGGGTGCTGGGGGTTAGAAGCTGGAGCTGAGCTGGCCCTGTGCACTGGCATCCAGCAGCCACTGGCACCCTGGGCTGCACCCCCAGCAGCGTGGGCAGCAGGGGAGGGGGGGATCCTGCCC
>WTSP01013968.1:0-26348 GCA_025331215.1 Actenoides lindsayi
ACAGAGATAGGGATCGTTCGACGGGGGGTGTGAGAGCGAGGGGGGGTGGCAGGGGGGTGGCGGTCGTCAGAGCAACACAAAAAGAGGGAAAAGGAAAAAGCAGCTTTACTTATATATGCTAAGATAGCAGTGGCCAAAATAAAAGAGGGAAGTTGGATTAAAAAATCCATCCAGATTTACTGGCTGTAATAAGGCTGGGAAGTGGGCAGTTAAAGAAGATTCATTAATCACAGAGACATAGTTGTCTCAGCAGATGTGTGGGACACAGTCTATTAGAATTTATAGATCATAATGTTACCCAAAGGCCACTGTTGCAATTAGCAGCATGCTCTTCAGCTAAGATGCAAAAGACCAATCAGGCCATGGAGATGAAACTACCATTTCACCTTGAGAGGCAGATATCAAGGAGAAGAGTGGAGACACGTGGCTAAGGGCAGAAGAGGCAGCAAGCGCAACAGGACTGCACTTAGCACCCTCAGCTAGTGTTCAGCTGCTTGTCAAACCTGAGCCAGACACACATCCTGAACTAGCAGGTTTAAAGGGGATACATGTAGACTGCAGTCACTGTCCTGCCACTGTCATCCTGAGCCCCAGTGTAACACTACAGTAATACAATTTTAGACCCCCTTCCACACCAAAAAACTGGATCAAAACCACTACAGCCACCTAGCCAGTGTGTTGCACCATCCTGAAACAACACATTTTGAACATCTTTAAAGCTGGTTCTGCTATTGCCTACCTACTCTGTCACAGCTGGAATAAAATAATCTAAGCTCTGTGCTGTGTACAAATTTGCCAATGAATCATCACCTAAAAGAATTTCTAAAGTATGCTATTAAAAAGAAATCAACTACAAGCCAGGAGTGGTGAAAACACTGTATTCATGCCAGGGAAGGTAATTTAGGAATACTCAACACACATGGAATTTTCTAATACTCAATAACTAAGTGTGTAAATGTACTGCAGCAGAACCATTCAGTGGCTTGTGTTTTGTTTTTTTTTTATTCTTTTCATTTATACCAAAACAGTTGCTTTTAAACAGTCTTTTATCATCCTCCCACTCTGCTTACTTCACATCTTTCACCATCTTCAACCTGAAAGTGAAATTGGCTATAAAACAAAATGAAGCTGGCTGTCTTGCTTTCCCTTTGCAGCAAAGAAAACAGCAGACAGTGATTGTGCACACAAAATTAGATTTCAAAAATTGTGCAGTTGGCTATACAAAGAAAGACATTTGTTATGCAGCTTTTAAATTGACAGTGTTGTTTAAAAAAAAAAAAAAAGGAGGCCAAAACTGATAAAAAATGGAATGTAAATCTGACACTCCATTTCTATAAACACTTTAAAGTAATGATGCTGCTAATGAATGTTGAATTACAGTGTAAATCTAATAGATCAACTTCCAGCACCTAGGTTATGATGACAGGACTTCATCAGGTGTAATGAATATACCAGAGGAGTAAACAATGATTATCTCATTATGTTAAAAATGTTGCCCATTTTTCTTTATTAAGGAAACTTTAATTTCATTTTTCCTTCCAACAAACCAAGCACTTGAGGAGCTCCTGTTAGCTTCACACAGCAGGGTCTGGGATTTCAGCAATCATCTCCTCTGCTTGTTGCTGTCAGCATGAAAGCAGTGTTTTCAAATGATGAAATATCCAATTAAGGAGGCTTTCTTGGTTGTGTTGAATAAGTTTCACTTTCCTGTTGTGCTATCCACCTCAGTGTCGTGGCTTTTTCTTATTGATGTAGCATTGGTGTTTTTCAGGAATAGTGGAAAAATGAGGTTTTGTCATTGTCCACAGAATGAGGACAGCAAAACTGAGTTAGCCAGATGGGGCTCTAGCACAGGCAAGAGGTATTTTGTCCACAGAAGGATAAGGAGCAGGATTTCCAGGGCTGACTCTGTCCTGGGAATGGGGATGAAGATCTGGGGGTACTGGGCAGACATAGGAGCCAGGCCTGTCACTGCAGAGACAGATGGGGTGGAGAAGGTGGCTGCTGCTTCATGAAGAAATGGGAGATATGCGAAGATCAAAGAGCTCGTGATAGGCCTGCCTGTGCTAGGAGAACGGGGAGATAGATGCAGCTTTAGAAACCAGCTGTTGCACCAGCTGTGCCTTCACCGTTGTACAGATAGGACTTTTGACTTAGATTTGGAGCAACAGGGTCACCTCCCCTCACTTATGGAGGTACCTGTATATCAACTAATAATGTAGTTCATAAACCCCAAAATAATTTTCAACAGAGAAGTATTAGCAACTAAATGCTGATGAAGGAAAAGAATGAGCAATTCTCCCTGTGTTACATAAAAAGTCTTTAAATACAGCCACAATGCCCCTATAATAGGCTAACAGAGGATATAACCCTGGAAGTCTTTCCCATACTCAGTGTTGCAGGATGCACCCTCCCTCTGAAATGCTTGGAGCAGGGAATAGCTGCAGGAAAGAAGCCAGGAAGCAATCTTAAGATGCGGCAATGGCACTGTATTTTACAGACCCTCTTAAATACTTTCTCTAGTCCATTTTAAAGTGTTGTGGTGCAAGAGGATGGGAAAAACACACTGCAGGAGAGAGCAGGAGTCTCAAGGCCATGGATGAGGCAGAACCTCTCCAGCTGATGGGGCTGCTGGATGGATGCTGATGTTCTTGGTCAATGCTAGAGCAGCCAGGCTTTTCTCAGTGCTCGCTGTGGTAAATGAGCGCTGGGTGAGACGTGCAGTTCCTGACTTAGAGGGGATGCACCCAGCAGGAATGTCAGCTCTACGCCCACCAATGTCACCAGTAAAATCATTTAAAAATGTGCTGCACTGTTCCCAGAGCTTTCAGCTTCATTAATTACAACTACCTGGGATGTATCTGTACCTGCCATCCTGCAGCGACATGGAGCAATACAGAAAGTACCTGTGACCTGTGCTGCATTGTGAGCAACATCCTGAAACATCAGGGAAGTGAAGAATACTGTGGCTGTTCCAGAATAAGAGTTCTGCTGCACTCTAGCAAGGGACTGTTTTACCCTGGAAGAGGCCCCCCAGTAGCATTACACACCTGAGTGCATTACAGAGTGTCTGTGAATACAGATGTATAGTCACACATCTGTATAAACTCATTAAAGGTAATGCTACAGCAATGCTTATAAGAAGTGGCTGGATTTAGAAGTAAGGGTTCTAGCTTCTCCTGACTGAGTTTCAAACTCAGTGGTATTCCTGTTGTTGTTTGCTATTCTTACCCTGTAAAGCCATTGAACTGACTAGTTAAGCTGAGCTTATGGCTGCATGATATCTCTGGAGAAGCACAGAAATCAGGCAGAACAGTCTGCTATCTTTACTAGGATCTAATTTTAAAGTATCATAAGGAATCTACATTTGCCTGGTCTGTTGCATGCCTGCCACCAGTCTGCACAGTCCAAAGCATCCACAGTTGCCAAGTCCTTATGCAAAGGATTTTTCCCACTGGTGCAGATATTACTGTCCAGTAGCTCTGAGTTCACTGAGAGACTTCACACCAAAATCAAAAGCCTTGGTTCTCTGTTCCACTAAGTCTAAAAGTTCTTTAGGCTGCTATTATCTAAAGTGAACAAACACCCTTCAGCAAACCACGTATCGCAGGAATTTCAGACCATGTGTGGTCTGACTCACACCTGCAGCTGTTTGAAATCCAGCTTATGGCTCAGCCCACCCTTTCCTCCACTCCTCAGTGGTGTTTGGGAGGTCAGGGTAAGCGCAATCCTGAGCTGACACCCAAGAAAATGGTGGTGCTGAGTACTAGGTCTCATTGTCCGATCACATGCTGACCAGTGGAAAGCAGCTGTGGATCCACCCAGGTAGAAGTATGTGGAACTTGTTTACAATGCCTCCATTTTGGCCCAGTATAGACTAATCTACAGCATGGGCAAGACAAAAGGATCATGCTCCCATCACACATGTCTGTCATAACTTCTGCCTTGACTTCCGCAACTAGGAAAAAACTCTCCAAAAAGTTCTCCATGTACCTCATGCAGAAGAATCCTCTTTCCTTTAGCACCAGCTGAGAGCGGCCAGCACAGCTGAGCCCCTGACCTACAACCCTGCTCTGCAGACCCTTTGCCGGGTTGGGAACCTCTGCTGTCCCAGGCTAAATACTCGTGTTCAATGTTTTGCTACATGCAAAGCTCTGTCATCAATATTTTTTTATTTATTTTTTTTTAATTCACTCTAATTCTATATATTTTTATTTCACTCAGTTGGAATAAAAATACTGTGAATGAAACCAGTATCTTTGGATTTTACTGCAGCACTAGAGGCAAATGTCTGCCACCAGGCCTCCTACCCAACCACATCTGATATAAGTTTTATGACTCTTGCAAGCACATTGACTATTTGATGTGGTAACTCCAATAATCTTTCCTCTTAAGTCTTGGGGACAGCTGAGAAAGGCTAATAAGTCTTGATTTTTATTACAGACTTCAGCCATATGCTGCTAAGGGAAAGGTAACATTTAAAACCAAGTGAAATTTTAAAGCTCTAAGGAGGTGTTCAATAGAAAGTGAAAATTACAGGCTACAGAAACAAAGAGAGCTACGGCTCTTCCTCCACATACTTGTCTGATTTACTGAGAAATTAATTACGCCAGTACTTATAGGATTTAGCCCTCTTGTTTGTTCCAGATTTCCTGTTAGTTACATGGGAAGAGACTCATTGCTGTTGAAACCCGTGGCTGTAAATGCTGTTATGGTGTATTCTTCTGCAGGGAGAGGGTCAACTCAACTGTTAAGAGGTATTGGGGACTGGAGATGCTAAAACCAGGTCACCATGTGCTGTTCAGTGAATGTCAACAATGAGCTTTGCTGTTAGTTTGCATCTCTTGCTTGCTTCATCCCCAGCCAACTGAAATGCTTCCAATCCAAGTACCTTCGTGTATTTACCTGTCTTGACAAATCCACTGTCCCTGAACGTTCAGATGGAGATGTTACTTCTCACTCTATCGTCTCATATGAATGGCAGCTCCCTTGGGATGCAGACAGGCTGCAGCTCTTCACGAGGGGTGGGGGTGTGATGGAAGTCATTTCTTTGCTAAAAGTGCATCCTAGCCTGGTGAGAAGGTACCTCCTCTTTGGGTCAGACCTTCTTATCCCTCAGAGTTCACATCAGGAACCCAGAGCCCATTGCCCTCTGCACCTCTTAATGCAGAGGAAAACCTAACTGCACATGAGCAATGTGCTTCACCTATTTGTAATTCCAGGTTCAAGACACACTTCAAATCTGTTCCAGTACAGGCTGCTTGGAGATGCACAGGACAAATCAGGCTGCATAACAGAAATCAATACCACAAGGGTTTCATACATTTAGGTTATTCTCTGGTACCATGCTTTAATCTGGGATTTAAAAGCCCTGTGCTCCCGGACAGGCCAGAACTAACTCGAAAGCATGCAGTCATGTTCCGTTACTATAGTAATGTTATTCACTTTGTTGGTTATTTCTGGTATAGCCATATACATAACCTATCCTTGATTACCTGGGCTGCTGACTGATCCTGTAATCAGATTGTGAAACTCATGATCCTGTGTGTGACCACTGAAAACATGCCATTGTTATTCCTTGTGCAGCAGGAAATCAGTCTAAATTCATTTACCTTTTCAAAACCTTCTTGTAAATGTTTGTAACAACTCAATGAAATTCACGTTGCAATGCAGTTTATCTATGTCAACAGGAACAGGAAGGTCTGAAACAGCTCCACTGCATTTTGGTTTTATAGCCTAGTGGGGCGTCACATTTGGTTTCCAAGGACAATTAACAACCCAACCAACCAGTCGTCCTGAGCCCAAACAACTACATGTAACTACGTACACCCATGGGTGAGGGAGATACACATTGCCTACCAAACAGATTGTATTGCTGCACATAAGCTCGGCTACAGAGCAGAAATGTACACTTATAGGGGACTAGATGGCTCAAGGGTCTGATAACGATGCATAGCACATCTCACTTGCAGGCTGAAATCCAACCCAGTTCAGCAGTGAGCGATGCCATTACTACCTAATGACTGTTTGGCAGCCTACAGGAAATACATGCATGTCATGAGAAATTACAGCTCCAAACAGACCTCTTCAATCAAACAACAGACATGGAGAGCTGGCTGGAGGTGGCTCCTCAGGCTCAAGAGAGGCTGACAGAACTGTCCTGACTTGTCACTGACCATCCATACACTGGGTACAGCCATCAGCCTCAAGACCTTCCCCCAGCACCAGGTCTACTAAACAAATGGAAAAATTGATGTTCCTATTGTTTGTGTAAGCAGTAGGTGTGAGAAAAATCCATCACGCTTCTGCTTTTTCAGATTGGCTCCCAGACCTGAACAAGGAATTGCTCTTTCTTCCATTTACAATGAGCATAAAAGTGTAAAAAAAGAAGTCAGGAAGATAGTTTTTCTCTTACAGAAGCCAAACACTGAAAGTGCTTATATGAGCTTCGTAATATATACTGCAAGCAATCTTCTTATTATAGAGCCATTTTAAAAACCGTAATAAGAACAACATCCTTTTTACAACATGCTCATTCATTAAGCAGCAGCATTAATGGATGAAAAAATTGTTTCTTTTCATCACCCATAAACATCATTACAAAGGGCATGGGTTCCTTCAGTTCTTCATCTAGTCTTCAACCCTTGCAGTATATCTTGCAGCACATTTCAAAAATTCATACAGTGTGTATGATGATAGGGGAAATAAATCAGTGCCATATCTCTGGTTTATGAGTCACTGTGGTTCCTCTGATCATATGGGAAATGTGGAAGAAAGGTGGGGTAAATCACATCTGACCAAAGCAATGGTTAATATTCATAACCATCTGGGCAAAATGCATGTTATCTGATAGCTTTACAGGAAATTATCTCCATGGTCTCATTTTTTGATCTGCACTTCGAGTCTTTTTCACCCTTTCTTTTTTCCACCTAAATGACAATGTTTTATTGAATGAAAGAGACACAAGCCAGGCTCCATCTGGGAGAATAAATACTGAGATCGTCCACTCCTCCTCCTGGTCTCAGGACAAGACTATGGATCATCTCTAAGATCAGTGTTGATTTGGACATGTTTCAGGTGTGGAAATGTTAGACATAGCTCTGGCCACTGCAATTCAAAAAAAAAAAAAAAAAGTAATCCATTGATGGCTGATTCTGAGCTTCTTCCCTGAAGACAGGGAAGTTTTGCCTCGCCACAAAGTGTTCATACACCGCAAACTCACGTGGCGGAAGAATACCTCTCTTCATTTAAACTAATGCTAGCCAATGCCCTCTAAATCCTTCCACATCACTCAAGAGATCCTAGTCTGAATCTCCTCGGGTAAGTCACATAGATCAAAACTGTGATCAATAGAAAATGGCTTTGCACCTAGTCTTTGGGACAACGAGCTGTTCTAAGCTGGACATGTTGAAGTGGATATGACCCCAAATATTAGGTATCCCATAGGACAGAGTTCATAGGGACCCCAACCTATTTCCCCAAATCAATAACCATCTTTAGAGACCTTTGAGCTAGCTTCTTTCCAGCAAAGCTTCATCTGTGAACGGTATGTTGAGGCTTCACTAATGTCTGTAAAGTGCTGCAGGCTTTTTAGCTTTATGGTATGGCTACTGTTCATCAAGCTAGCTGTTACTAATTTGTGAACAGAACCCATGTAACATAGCACATGTACAAACTACCTGTGCTTTGAAAAAAAAAAAACCCAAAACACAGCAATGAGGACTGCCCCAGAATTGCAAGTCATCACCAGCATATTGAATTCCTAGGCATAACTGTATGCTTATGAATATGGAAGTCCAAGTAAGGGCAAGACCTTCATAGGGGGGTGAGACGTCAAAGCAGCCGGGATTTTTACATGGACATTTCCACATCGGTTACTAAGATGGCTCAGTGCAATTAGAGAAACCTCCTGTGCCAATATTTTTTCCATATTCATCCTCACATCCAAGATCATCACCCCAAGGTTTAAAGGCTATTGATTTGAGATCAATGTCTCTAAAAGACAGGTGTTTCCCACCACAGCAAAATCTACAGACAATAGGCAAGAGTACCCCTGATGCATCATAGATCACCTTGTCAAGCATCACCCTCTCCCCTAACAAGTTATCATTCTGCAGATGTCTTCAGCATTGTCATCTTATTAGGCTCAAGAAGCAGTTTCTTTAATTAGGCATCAGGGTGGTGTGGAGGAAGGCCAAACCTCTGGACAGACCTATAGGAGAAAGGGGGCACTGTGGATGTTATTTGATTGCCAGGTTGGATACAATTTCACCTCCTACTTCCCAGCTTCCCATGGTTTTTCTTCCATCCTTTACCTGCCCTTTCCATAACTTCTCTCTGCTGACCTCTCTTACTAGCATCATGACAAGACCTGGCAGGATGTGTTTCAGTACCAGACATCTCAGTGTCAGTTTTCCATCCTGCTGGTCCTGCCTCCTCAGGGAGTCAGGGAAGCTGTTGGCATCTTCTGTGTGATTACTTTGTAGGTTTTGTTGCTGGATCTCAAGGTTACTAAACAGGGTTAAGATTCACTATGCTGGGCCTTTGGAAGTAGGATGCAGGCAACTCTTGGTATATTAAGCAGACAGGTAGATCATGTGGAAGGGGAGAAGTGGATAATCTGTGCACAGGCTGAAGCAGGGCCTTTAGTTTGCTTCCATGGAAAACCACTGAGTATTTACTCCCTATAAAATACAACTTGGAGAATAAGTTTGTTACTTAAGTCAGTATAATTCTCCCATCAGTGGCTGATTGAGCCACTTCCAGCAGTGTTGCTTTCCCAGTTCAAGGAGGCGGGGAAAACACCATTTTCCAACAATTGATGCAAAGGAATGTACGTCCTTTGTGAATTCACCCACACCGTGACAAAAATGTATACTTCTTTCTTTATTGCAGACTCATAGGGCCCCAGGCATTCTTCTAGTCCACTAAGACATACTTGCCTACCTGGCTCTCAAACACCCTAAGCCGTGGAGGCGAAGACACTGCAGCTTGCCCAATTAACCTATACAAATCTTTCTTTCACCACAGCCATGGCCTAGTCTCTAAACAGAGCACTCTGTCATTTAAACTCACCAATACATTTCCTAGCAACTCTGACAAGAAGATCAGATTGTTTTCTTATTCTTTCCTTGCTACATCCTTTCCACTCCTACACTTCATTTCTTGAACAACCTCAACTCCATCACTCTACTTCTAGGACATTCTTGAAAGACCTCAATTCGTGTTATCACTCTTCTCCTGTTAGAACACATCTGAAATGTGGTACCCACCCCAAGTACGGCCTTTCAACAGAAAGCTCACAGCGCACTGAGTGGAAGTATTACCTCACAGTTACTTTGCAGAACTGACTTCTGTTTAAACATCCCGGTATTTGTTCACCTTTTCTTCAGCTGTTGACTCACAGTCACTTTGCACCCCTCATATACAAACACAAGTTATCTGGGTTAATGTGGATGCATTTAAAAATAACTTTGTTGCACAGACTTCCTTCTGTGGAACAGCAACTTCTGAAACAGAAAAGAGGTAATCTTCATAGGCTCAATACTCTTGCAAAACCATCCACTCTTAACAGCATTTTTTTAAACAGGTCTGCTGCACTTTCGGAGGTTTGTCTGTCCCTACTCCAATCACAGAGTTTTGCAATTATGATTCATAAATAATAGCTCCATGTCCCTATGTTCAGACTGGACATTAAAGGAAATAGTGATGTTTGGATCTGCTATCACACATACAGACTGGCCTGTCACCACACCTTCCAGTGTACCCCAAAGCCATACACAGGATCAAGTCGTCTACTTTTCCACCTTTCTGCTGTGTTAACTAGGAACTGAACTGAAACACTAGATGGGAAGTCCCCTAGTCTTAGAGAAGCCTACAATACGCGGCTGGAGTACAGAACCGCAGCTGTGCGTGAACAACCATACCTCTTTCTGCATCTTTAATTTGTACAGGATTTTGTCTTGTGTAACAAAGCAGAACATTAAGTAGCCAGCCTCTTGAAGCTTTCATATTGCAGTGAATTTCATTAAAACACTCCTGGTTTCTTTATAATGACCCTGCCTAATGCTTGACTACATTTACTGTTACCCTCTACCACTTTCAGTAATTGGCTAAAGATATAAGCACATTCATATATCAATGCAAAGCCATTAGATTATGAAAACAGAGGTCACTGCAAAGGGCACAATCAGCTACTGGTCTCAGTTGTGCAAGCTCTGTCCTTCATTACTGAGTGTTCAGGGAAAGCTAACTTTCTTCTCTTTAGAAGGCATCTGTGAGCCTTTTTTTCTTTGAGGAAAGGCCAAATGCAAGATACTACTGATGAAGTATGAAAGAGACGTGCCTATGTACAGGACAAGCAATCAGTGTTTGCCAGGGACGCTTTCTGATAGAGAAGTGGGGATAAGGGACAGGCAGATGTTATGATCAGCCAGCCACATTGAGCATTCCCAGCTTGATCCTTAGCACTGAAGAGTTCTTCTGAACCTTGAACATATGAAATCCAGATGCATGCCATGAAAACTCATATAAACATATAAAACTCAAGCTTGGGACTGAAGAATACACTGAAGGTCAGATTCTTCCCAATGCTATATAGGCCTGCATTGTACTTGTTGTAGGTTTGACTGCTCATCATATTAAAATTGATCCTTTGATAGCTCTTGAAAATGCAGAGCTGTGTTCAAAGCTTGCTATTCTGCTATGGAACAGACATATCTGCTAATGGTCAAGAAGCATGTCAGCTGCTAGGAATGTTTAGAAGAGGAAGAAACAATGAAGCAGACATCATCATTCCAAGAGAAAAAGCAATACTGTCATAACGCCTTTAACACCATGGCCCTGCCTCATGTCAGAAAAAATGCTATAAAACTAGAAAAGGTAAAGAGTAAATAGGATAAATAAATCTGTGGAATAACTCTGATTATCCCAACAACTCTTTTCAAAGGTCAGGACACCTGGTTTGTTTAATTGTTCTTTAGACAATGTGTTCATATCTCCTCTGATACTAGAACTAGACGAAGAATAGAATATTAGATTTAAAGTAGACAAAAGTGCTTTCAGAAAGTGCTTTCACACAATACATGATGAAGCCATAGTAAGATTTAAAAGTTTAAATAGAATCAAAAACTGATTAGGGACTTTCATGAAGGAAAAATCCATCAAGGGCTTTTTTACACAAAGATACCATTTTTGGATACAAATGAACCAGAGGATGCTGGAGAACGAGAGTATTCTCAAAGAGTAGGGTATTACAAACATATTCATTTGATATCCTTACTCAGATTGTGAGAGAGAGAGGAGATCCCAACTTCAGTCATTTCAGAGACTACTCAGATATGAACTGGTAACTTCAGCTGAAAGACTCACCTTCCTGTCTCTCCAATTTTCCTGCCTTCACTGATCCCTGCCTACCCAGATCACACACTGCTCAAATTTTGCCCCCGAAACAGTCTGTATGAAAAGAATGTGTCTGCAAGTTTTGCCTCATTATAGGCAAGCATTAGGTTGGCATTGGCAAGCAGGTAGCCAATTAACGGAATAGTCACTAAGATTCCAGACATAAAAAAATGCCTCACTTCTTATCTTTCTCAGTTTTGTTGTGTTACTCGTGTTTGTCTGAGAATAAAAAAAAAAACCCTCCCCAATACCCAAACACATTTTAAAATGCCAACTGATCACTGCAAGTGTTCACCACAGCAGGAGAAAAAAAAAAAAAAAGAGAGAAAGAAGAAGAAAAAAGAAAATAAGCAGCCTGTAATTTTTATGGGCTCTTTTGTCACACCTATGCCTAAAATAAATCATCCAAATAAAGGTTTTAATTTCACATTAGTGCACAGAGCAGTTTATTGAGTTTATGGCTGATGGTTAAGCTTTACAAACACTTAGTATTTCAGTGCTACAAGGAAGGAAGTGCTGAGCACAGATGTTTGTGAAGAGTGATAATAGGATAATAAATTACTGGAAGGTAAAGACAAACTCTCAACACCATAGACCTACAGCTCTTATTTATGCAGCAAAATATCCTAATACATTCAGTAATAAGTTGTCAGCAATGCCTGGATGGTGCTGCAACGGGCACACCATTGCAGTGCGCTACCCCAGAGGACTAAGGGATGGTTTTGCCATTGTTTGAGTCAGCCTGGTAGAGGCATTTCTTGTACCTTAATTTTTTGAGTCTTTCTTTGCTCACACCCCAGCTGAAGTATGATGATAAAGAAGTAAGTTTTTGAGATGTCAGAGGCTGGGAACGGATTGAAGGAGTTGTGTTTCTTCTTGAAGGGCAAGGCAAAGCAATTCTGTCATCAGAATGTCACCACAGCTCAGAGGAAATGAAGGGTGGGGAATAAGAAGGGGCTTTAAAGAAATAGGATCAGATCTGAGCCCCTTAAGATTATAAATAAATTTACCGGAGGTCTGTGCCTAATTCCAGTCTCTCTTTCTTTTTGCTACCTATTCCCAGCGTGTGCTTGGTCTAGAATCTCAAGACTAGACAATCTGTTCCTGAGATCATAGAATCACAGAATGCCTTGGGTTGGAAGGGACTTCTAAAGCTCAGCTAGTCCAACCCCTCCGCAGTGAGCAGGGACATCCTCAACTAGATCAGGTTGCTCCGAGCCTCATCAAGCCTGACCCTGAGCGTCTCCAGGGATGAAGCCTCCACCACCTCCCTGAGCAACCTGGTCCAGTGTTCCTCCGCCCTCGCAGTAAAGGACTTCTTCCTAATGTCCAATCTAAGTCTACCCTGTTCTAGTTTAAAACCACTGCCCCTCATGCCAGCACTACAAGCCCTTGTAAACAGTCCCTCTGCAGCTTTCTTGTAGGCCCACTTCAGGTACTGGAAGGCTGCTATAAGGTCTCCCCAGACCCTTCTCTTCTCCAGGCTGAACAACCCCACCTCCCTCAGCCTGCCCTTGTAGGAGAGGTGTTTCAACCCTCTGATCACCTTTGTGGCCCTCCCCTGGACCCATTCCATCAGACAGACCTGGATTTCACGGCACATGCTCAAGCTGACTGAAGGTGTTCCACCTTTTCCTTGCCAGCTACAGAAAAACATCACATCTACTTCTAAGACATCAGTGCAAGTCAAGAACATTTGCTGATCCTCTGTTCATCCAGGCACAGTTTTGTACAGTCAGTATGGACCAACTGGGACAAGGAGGGAGCCCAAGCAGCCTCTCTGGTATGAAGCATGCCAATTCTCATGATCACCCTCTTGCACATTGGCCATTTCCTACCAGGTGAGAGGAGGAGTGAAAATTCTTCTGGCAGCAGCTATGTTATGGCACATACCACCGGGGCACATTCCTCAGCATGCCCTCGGGCAGCTGCCAGCACTCAGCACTGCTAAAATAATGCTCTGGCCCATAGCGATTTTCTGATTTTCCTGTTTCTTCCCAGAAGATTGTAAATGAACCTGATGGAGTAGAAGGTGAACAGAACATGCCTCTGTGGGCACTGGTTTGATTTGGAGCACAAAGTTTAGCTTCAGCTGAACACCCTTCTGCAAAGACCTGCAAATGCTACCAAACTACAGCAGAGGCTGTGGGCAAGTAAAAGGCTAATTGAACCTCCTTTTTCATTTAGTAGACAGAAACTCCCTAGGAGACAATTGTATTAAACAAGCACGGAAAAAAAAATACATTAGAAGCTATCAACACAGAAAAATTCCTTCTCCTTTTATGCCAAATTCACTACTTTCCTGTTCCTTCTTTAAAATCATTTCTCTAGATCTATAAGACAAAATCTGACAACAAAAGTTTTCTTGTGTCCTTTATAGGCAGGAGATGGGGATGTTTTTACTGACCTAGTATACAGTAACCCTCCTCACATAACCACAAGGACAAAATTTATATATCTGGGTTTTACCTTCCCACCATAAATTACTCTGAAGTGCCTCAGGATGGGGAACACTAAGACAAATCCAATTCTGTGCATGTGCTGCTCCTGAAAGCTGCATTGTCTCCAAACAGGGGCTACTCCTCTCAGAGACTCACAGGCATCTCATGTGATTGTTTTTTATTTAGTGTCTTCCTGTGACTGGCAGAGGTTTTTCTTCTTTGGCCGACCTACTTGTGTCAGGGGACCAGAGAAGGAACACATGTGAAGGCTGCTTGCTTCCATCTCTATAAAAGAGGTGAAGAAAGGCAGTAGAAAGTGAGTGAAATAGCTACAATGGTGTTGGAACTGCTTTTGCTTCCAGTTTTATGAAGTAGTTTCTATCATGGAAAAAAAACAGGCAGAAAGATTGAAGGTGCTATTTCCAAGTGAAAATGTGTGTATATCACAAGACTGTGATGTCACCTCATTTCACCATGTTAAACAGTTGATCTCATAATGTCACTTCAATTCAAGCCCATTGATAATGCTGGTAAAGGATGAGAAAACATCAACTACAAACTGAAAATAGCACTGTTCATCCCTTTGCTTCATACTTGTGATGAAGACAGATGAAAATGAAAGCATATTAAATGCTGGTGCATATATGAGGTGGCTGTGTGAGTCACTTGTGAATGCTGTGTTCAATCTGAAACTGAGAGAGACTGGTTTATACAAAACCGGCATGGTCCTTTACACAGCTTATCCTCATGATCACTCTGTGCTTACTGATCCTGGTCTCAGAATTTGGTCAGCACACGAGGCATACTGGGGACATGCTCTGACAACATCTGACTGAGTGACAAAGTGAGACGAGGACTCATGCAAGAGAATAAGGCATGGCTCAAACTAGGACCAGGAAAACACCAAGAAAGGCAAAGGGGAATCTTCCAGCTCCACAGCCAGCTACATGTCAAGCAGCCACCAGGAAATGATAAATAGTCACTGTTGCCTATTTTAACTAAGCTGATATTTCTCACACTCAGGAGAGACACTGGAAACAGGCATTGAAAAGCTGCTATTGTCATATCTTGCATTTTTTCATGAAGTTCTTAAGTGAAGTGCTTGTTTTGTGGAAAAGGCAAAACTGCATAATTTCCCCCCTCTTCCTTCTCAAAATGTTTCAGATAAACCAGTCTTTTCCAGTAGAGACCCCTTTAAACCAAAGTGTCCTGTTCTCGTGAATAGAGGCTTGACATATCAGACAACAGCAACAACAAAGTCCCAGACAAAAGGCTATTAAAATCTTAAATGGAACTTGATGTTCATCTCGGGCACCTATGTGCAGAGGCTGGAACAGTAGCACTACCTCCCTGTTTAAATAATTCAGCTCTGGAATGGAGGTAGCCAGGGAGAGGGGGTTATCAGAACTTCTTATCAGCATCTTGTCACACAATGAACTAAAAGGTCTTACCACCTCCTTTGCAGGCATAAGAAATTCATATGCAGGTAATTTTATTCTGTTCATCTTGCAAATTTATTGAGAGGAGTCTAAATTTTCTCCTTAGTTGATACCTCTGCTAAAGAGAATTGCTCCAGAAAGGTCTAGAAATGTCTCAATTTCTCCAGTTTAATGTATTGTTTTTTCCTTTTGTCTGAGAAAAATGCCTGATTATAGTTGTCCCATTTGGAAAGCAACACAGCATCAGTGCACTCACTCCCAATCACAGCTATCAACCCAGCTTGAATGTTTCATACTGGGTTCTCAGAGCTAACTCTTAACCCATAGATGTTTTTAATTTATTTTTTTTTACATGTTGGGCAAGTTGCCATCTGCCTAAAGGTGCTGCTCCAATTTATTTGTTCATTATTACTTGGTATTAATACTCTGAGACAGATTACATGTACATGCAAAGCAGAATGCAACAAAGGAAGGAATCAAATGCAGTCCACTTGGCTCTTTTTGTTTGCTACTAAACACTGACGATGGTTCTATTTCTGCCACACACCTAATTATGTAGCTTATAAATTCAAGATTTCCACTGTAATCTTGCTGCATCTTGGCACAGGTGTAGAAAAGGCTTGTGCTCAAGCTAAGCAGTAAATAACTGACCTAGCAATCAAGAGAACTGATGTCAACACTTCCATGGCCATTTCATAGTGCTCTGGGTTGAACCAAGGCATGAGATCTCCATCCTTTTATTAGCTCTCCTGAGAGAGATAGGGTTGTTAATATTCATCTTTCTCTGATATGATTTGGTTTCAGAGACTCCATGGGAACTGGCCAGATTAGAATAATAAAATAATAGTAAATTGCTTGTGGCAGAAATTGTATATAAAGTCTCTCTAATACATTCAGTCTCTGGACAGCAACAAGAACATGGTAACTGAATTAGACTTTTTAACAAGATTTTGACGATTGATGAAGCAAATACAACCTTTAAAACAAAAAGTTCCTTCCCCCTGCCTCTGTCATGTCTGAGCTGTCAGTAGAGAAATCTGGTTCACCTCCTTCATGAATTAGTCTCTCTATTTATGTATTGCCTTTCTCAGCGTTCCCATTTGCCACAAAACCAGCCAAGCCAGCTTATTTTGTTCCGGCATTATTAAAATTACTATTACCATTACAAATGCTTCCAAGGGAGATAATATTAATAACAATCTCTTCCATCAGATCTTGTCAGTTCCTGGGGTGATTAATATTCCTGTCTGCAAGAAGCATTATATCATTTACAGAGAGCATATTGCTTGGCTCGTAGGCTATTCTTCCTGGTCTGTGATGAGTGTGCTGTGATCTGCCATTATTGCATTACTGTTTACCCAGCTTGAGATGCCTCATAAAGCAGTTAGGAATGAGGTGAAATTCAGATAGATTCAGATCTGGGAAATGAGAAAACCTGAAACAAAGATCTTCAGGCTGTTTGTGCCATATCACATCCCCATTGTCTGTCGCTGTCATCCTAGGCCAAGATGATCAGTGTTTGGTACCTCTGTACAGGTCATTCCATAGGCTTATACATAGAGACATTAAACATAGAGACAACTTCCCCTTAAAGAGACTGCAGCTAGACCTGGACATTGAAATGCAGAACCAGCAAGGTTCACATCCCCTTTAATCACTTATGAGGGGTTAACTATAACCCAATCCTTTCTGTTTGAACATGTTTATTCTTTTTAAAGAAAGTACACTTAAGGGTTGGTTGGGTTTTTTTGGTCACTGATAGATTTTTGACATGAGTGGTTTGGATATTTCCCCAATAAACCATTGTGCTGGCATTCCTCCGGTCAGCCTGCTGATCAGGTCACAACCTGAACACCTAAGTCAAGCTGGAATCACAGGTAGGCTGACAAAGTCCTTTCTGCTGAACCAGTCATCCACCTGCACATACCTGCAGGAATCACAAATATGCCTCTGCCTTCAATCCCACGAAGAGCCTCACTCACAAGGGTGCTCTTTTGCTTTGGCAGGCTCCTAAAACAACACACACAACCCCTGTCTTAAAAATAGATATTCTCTAATTTGGAAAGCTGTTTCTTAGATGGGTCCTTTGTGATAAAAGATACACATGTCCTCTGAGTTCACATCAACAACAGAGGTGTATGCTTGCATATTAAAAGCTCTCTTGCTCCAGAATGTACTCAAGTAGACACAAGTTTTTCTGATACCCAGCAAAGGTCAAAGCCTAGAGTGCATTTCAGGTCATATAAACCCATTGATATACATCTCACAAATTCATTGAAGGCTCTGACAGTCTTGGGAAGAGCTGTAATTTGCAAGTCTCTGCACTGTAGGTATTGCACAGCTCAGACATTTCAGGAAATTGCAAACACAAGCTGGGATGCTGTATACACCATGTACAGCATTTATGGACAGCAGTGATGTGATGAACTGCAGTGAGCACTTGTGCTCAACTGCATGGAACAAGTGACAAGGCTGGCCAATAGCTGGCCAATATCTCATCCTTAAAATTTATCTTTGATGCTAGATTTTGGTTCCTTACTTGGCTGAACTCTATGCTTTTCAACTTGCCTCATCACCTACTCCAGGCAAAACAAGGGGACACTGAAAAGTTCTTGTTTCATCCCCACACCAAGTTTTTCCTTCACAGAGGTACACAGATATTGGGATATCAGTAAGTGTTACCCTGCACGTGAGGTGTTCCTTGGGAAACTAAATTAGCTAAGCTAAGCTAATTTAGCTTGGGAATCTAACATAAGCCACATGTGAATTGCCCTGCTACAGTAGACCTTTCCTTAATAGGGCTGAAATGAGCTAAATCCGGTAACTGGGACTTGATGCAAGAGCTTCTCCATGCCATGCCTGGTCTCAGGGTAAGAAGGAGGTCTGAAGTTCTCTGCAGCCACTGTGCCTAAGCTCAGCTTTCTCGCTGTGAAGGCTGACTATCTTCCTTCTTTGCTCTCTGCTGGCTGTATCTGTGAGGTACAGATCTTTGCACCATGCCCCATTTCCTCATCTGATGCTAAATCAAAACTTAAAGTCTCAATATTTGCACACCTGAAAGCTCCATACTCTTTTTTTATATATTGGGAGTAGCTAAAAAAAAAGAGATGTAAAAACATGGTGGTATTGACTTAATAAATCTTAGCAAAGCATTAACTTAATATATACAACCAATGTGTTTTGTTATGCTTCATATGAGCCTGTCATGAGTATAAAGAAAAATTCATGCAGCTTTGTTTATACAGCAATCTGTATCTCTGAAAACACACTGCACAGTGGTATATTGCTTGTCGTGACAGAGGCATGAAAGATATATGGACATATATCTCCCTGAAGATCACCACAAGCAAACCATGCTTGTTCATGGCAGGCAGGAACAAGTGTCATGCTGTGGAAGCAACAATATCTCAGAGTGTAGTATTAAGTCAGGGTGACTATTAAGTTCCCATTCAGATGTTAAACTCACTGGTTGTCACCTAGTAGCACTTTCACCTCCACACAGTGCAAAAAGGTGTTCCATTTTAACCCCGAAATAAAGGTACAGTGGCAAATGCTCCCAATTTGACAGTGGAGGCACATATCCTTTCTCAGGCTATGGCAAAGAACTAGTGACTAGAGAAAGCACTTAATTTTATTCATGAGTCCTTTGATATCAGTAATACTTAGGAAAAGTATGACATAAAGATTTTGCTTTTATTACAAAAGGGATATTACAATTTTTATCTTTGCCACAGGGCTTACAGTATCCCCAAGGCTTGCACTGGAGCTCCCCTCCACTGTAAGACATTTCAGAGCATGAACAAGAAGCCAGTGCAGTGAACCTTGTTATTCAAGTGCACAGTGTCCAAAGGACACTACCATGCCATGCTGAAGTAAGATTTGGTGGTGTTTGAAAGCATGCAGCATTTTCACATTTTTTGAAAGTAAAAAATTGAAACTTTTCATAGAGAGCAGCAGATACTTTCACAGGAACACATCCTTTGCTGAAAAGTTTGTTTTGTTGTTTGGGTTTTTTTGCCAGCAGAAAGGTTTTTTTCAGTCAGTGGATTCCAAGCTGGATTCCACCCCACAGAAATGATGCTTCGTGGTCAGCTCTCTATGGAGTCATATAATCTTCACAACTATTCCAATTAAAGATTCTATGGAAAGACTACTTGGTGGAGTCACTTATATATGGAAAAGAGGATCCAGAGGTCTAGGTGAAGCATTTCTAAAACACTAGGATGTAGTGGACCAATGATTTTCCAGTTAATCTAATACTCTACGAAATAACAATTTTACCACAACGTTCCTTCTACGCTTTTTCATAAAACTACTACACACGCAAACATCAGAAGCCAAGAGAGACTTAATTACTTTTGTCTCTAGATTTAACCTAGAAGTAGGCATATGCTTTTCCCAAGTTGCTGAAGAAGAAAAATGCATACTGTGAAATCTCTGATACAAAATGCTAATAGAAAAGCCTAGCTGGAGAAGACAACCATTCAGAGATGGAACCCCAACTGAAACTATTAGAAGTCAGAAGGATGCCTGCCTCTGATCAAACTTGTTCTGAAAGGTCTCAGAAGAGCTGGAAAAATATGAAGGCTTTATTTTATCCTATGGCTTGGCTAAATGACTTCAGTATGGAAAACAAACCCTGTTCCAGCCAGCTGTTATCATTTCATCCCCACCCCATGCTATCTCCTTTGAAGCTGAGCAGAATGCAGAGATTTCCAGAGACAAAGGTGAGCTCCCCATGCTCCCTTAGCTAAACAGTGTGAACAAACAGCCTTCCTCCCATACATAACCCTAAACACAGGCCTCACAGCTGCTCCAAAGCAAGCCACAAAGGTAGGCAAGAAATACTTGCAATAGAGCAGTCAGGAAGGCACTGAGAGACCCAGATGCTGTTGCTTGGAAAAGCACATTTCAGTCCTTCACATCTGGATCTCGCAATCGATAGGGTCACATCATGTGTGGCCAGAGACACTGCCAACATAAGGAAGTTCACTGCTGTCTTTCAAAGGTCACACTGCGTGCAGCATGGCAGCATCAAAATAGCAAATACAACTGGAGAGCAGAGCCATAGAGAATGAGGAAGAGTAATTACACCTTCTATGTTTAGCTTGTCTTTTCAAGGCATTAAGTCGAAAAAACAGTTTGAAGCTTAGCTGTAAAAATTTGTATCTCATTTTTGTGCTTTTCAAAAATTGTGTTTAACAAAAGCATATGAGTCACATTCTCACACAGTATAAGAAAAGAAAAAAAAAAAAAGAAACACAGAAATACTTGTTCCAGGAAAACAATTATTTTCCTTTTCATTTTCAAAGTTTCTCTAGGACAACATGCGCATGTTATTTACTTTAATTCTTCTTGAAAAACAGTTATCAATGTGTGCATATTTATATACAGTAAACATATATATGTAAGTATATATGCACAAAATAATCAGTGTATGTGTAATAAGCATATTAGATGGATATTAGATGCCTGACAGTTCAGTTGTGCCTGATGAAAAAGCTCATAATCATCAAAACTAGGCTATAAACTAACAAAACACAGACATCGTGAGCTTGTTTGGTGGCCAGGGCATACCAGTGCGGTAAGATACAATATATATTAGCTACCAGGATCGGTCACTTAAGCTGACTTGACCAATCAGTAGTTTAACTGAGGTCAATTACATAATACTCCAAATCCGAATTCTCTGCTGGTGCGATGCTGGTGCAGCCATTAGAAATATGCTGAGAATAAGCATGTCCTGATAGTATACAAGAGCTGTGTACTTGCTCAGTGGCAGTCACTCACACCTCTGGAGAGCACCGGTTTATCCTCCTGATCTTTCCAGGAGGTTTACGGAAGGATTTCTGTGAAGCTTGGGGGAGATATTATCCAATTTGCTTATTACACCTGGATCCACAGTCCTTAGAGCACGTAACATAGTTTCATTACTACGGTAGCAAACTTTGCAGGGTTAGACAGCGCTCGCTAAAGATGGAACAGCTCCCTCTCTGTGCCTGGGTCCTGCTGCGAAGGACAACTTTGGTAGCCAGGCTGGCAAAAAGAAAAAGCTGTGTAATCCTTTCCAGGAAGTGTCTTTTTGTCATTCTGTGATTCCACCCTCTATGCAGAGGCCACACTAGGATCTACCACACTGTGTCATCTTACAGATGTTCTGCTCAGAGATGCTTAAAACTGAGCCAATAACAACAGAAATAACAAAAATATCAACATTTATCATCTTGTTGTAGTCTGTTTCCGTTTCATTTAAGATGTTACCTCTTTGGACAGGAAAAATATTTTTTTCCTTGCCATGCTTAACGACATGTAAGAACAGCAAACTGACCAAGCAAATTGTCTTCAGGACGCACTGCGTCAGTACACATACATACATACTTTCATACTTTGTTCCCCATAGATCCTAATAATTGGTTTTAAAATAACGTAAATAAACTATTGTCTTGCTAATGAAATCCACATGTGCTATATGGATCCCATTTCAACTGATTTTTTTGTATAATTTTTTTTGCACTACACCCACAAAAATGGTTTTGTGCTAGATTAGTATAGGTTAAGGAGATTAGAGTCTAGCTATGTGTGGGCAGTGTATGGGATACAAGGACGTGGATGAATAAACATACACGTATTTTTTCTTTAAATTGGATTCTTTGCAAATCATTTTCCTAAATTATTCTTCTTGTCCATTAAAGAAAAATATTAATTGATTAATCTATATCTGGCCTACAAGGAAAAGGAAGCTGGTGAACAATTTCAGGAGCTAACTCCTGGTATAAAAAAGGGTGGAACATACAAATCAGCAAGAAACTCAGCTAGGCAAGGGACGTTTACAGATAGACCATATAAATCAGGGGATGTCCAAGCAGGAGAAACGTGTGCAGTGAAAAACTGTGGAGACAGAGAAAGGACTGCTGAATCAGTGATGGGAAGCAAATGATAATGCATGAATTTGAAGAGGATAAGACAAGCACAGAAGGTGATTACCACCTTTGTTTCATGGAGAACATGACCATTAGTACATCCAAAAATGAGGATGCTACAATACCCAGGAGAAAAAGTGCTAGGGTTTGAGTAAATTTTCTGTCTGAAAAGACGGTTTAAAAATATTTCCTAGAGATAAAAAGTATGCTGCAAAACCCAGTCACAATTCCCTTGTAGCATTCATAAATAGCCTAAAATCTTGTTTACAGTTGTAATTTCTATTTGATGGAGTTACTGCCAAAGAGATTAGCAACTCTTTCAGTTCAGAGACATTTAAATTTAGCAGCAGGAAAAAGAAGTTTGTTGAGTGTGGAATCCACCCCTGCTGCTCCAAAACAATCAGAAACAGGAAAAAGTAATCAAAAGGGAGTTTTAATGAGTTATAGAGCTATTGTTTACTGGGGAGGGCTGAAAGCCTGAAGCCCAAGGCTGGAGGACCTCTGTGACCCTGCACTGCCTCTCGGTGGCAAAATATTTGCTTGAAATTACGTCAAAACAACACAATGTGTGTGTCCGAAGGCCAAGGGGGGTGACGGGGAACGTTGAGAAAAATAGTGGAAATTCCCTGAGTCTCTGAATGTACTGAAGGCTTTCCTTGAAAAACAAGGCAATAAAGAGCAGCTGCACTTGTACGCTCAGGCTAACAAAGGCAGCGTCTCCCTCGGCAGCGCGCAGGGGAAGGCTGCGTCTGCCACACAGCTCAAGAAACAGCCGCAACCCTTTGCTGTGCAGCCAGAGAGCGCAGGGAGCTGCAGGGCTGAGGGGGCAAGCACCCAGGGCGGCCTGGGGTGACAGCGCGCAAGGCCCGAGGCCCTCCGCGGCCTGCTGTGCCAGGGTGACGAGGTGCTGCCATTGCCTCGAGAGGCTGTCGAAGTGAAAGCTTCACAGGCGGGTGAGGAAGCTCTTCTGGAGAGGGGCTGAAAACAGGAAGCTATTTTTTCCAAGGAAATAATTATACAGCAGCATTGGGTTTTTGAGGAAGGAGACTGTTGTTGCTTTCCCAGAACTCTCCCTGAGGTAAAAAAGTACAACATTAACCCAGTGCTGAAAAGCAACAGGACAGTATTACTGTGGTGCTCACCAGCAGTTATTTATTTCAACAGTAGCACGTGTCTGAAAGTAGCCTGCCTGGTCAGGGAAAGACAGCATCCCTCTCTGTTTCTTTCTGGTGACTTCTTGACTGGAAAAATCTCTGCCAAAATGCTCATGACTTGCATTTCATGCAAGTCATGCTCCAGGGAATGGGTACAGACCCCAACAGCCTTCCAAAAAGCATCTGAGCAGGAGGAATACAAGAGGTATAAAAATAAGCAAAAAGATGGTTTCCCAGGGAAACTGGGCACTCTAAAATGAACAGCAGACCTTCTCCTGGAGAAACAGAAACAAGCTCTGTGGACTGCTCAGACACTGAAGTTAGCGGTGACAGGGGTGCAACACATAGGCTTAAGTTAAGTAATATGACAGGTGACCTGCTCAGCCACACACTGCATGACCTGGAGAATTTGTTTACCTGGCCATAAAAACAACATCCCAACACAACAATCCCATCAAGTACCAGCCGGATCCTTGGGAAAAGTACAATAAGTGTGATGGTCATGGGCAAGCTGGCCCATCCAGGCATTCACCTCCTGCCTGTTACAAACTGCACTCATACCAGTGGGCGGCACCACGTCCAGCTTCACAGCATCCCGAGAGACTCCCCTGGCAGCGGGGAAGGGACGCGCTTTGCACACTGCGGAGCTGCACAGAAAGCAACTTGCAGCAGCTTCCAGGATAAGAGTCCCCATGCACATCCTGGTTCTTCCAATAGCCAGGTTTGTTAAGCTACCAGACTTTATTTCACTTTTACCTCTGCTAAAATTCCAAGTAGCCATGTTTTATCCGCACAAGATCACTTATTTGGGCATATGGATGTAATGGAAAATATATGTATGGAAATGTAAAACAATAGCTTTGTCTAAAGTCGTGTCATTTTCTATTCACTTTCTTTGCTTCATTAAGAAGCCAAAATATTTTAATTAGATAGAATGTGTAAGGTTGGGCTGCAAGTATGAATTTAAATGCAGAACACACCCATAACGAGAATTTCAAAGTGGCCACTAAAATTCAGATTCTTCAGCTTTTCACAAGACCAATTAAACACTCTAAGCCCAATAACATACACAGCACCTATAGCTGTCACTAGAGCTGTAGAGAGTCAGCATTTCTGCAGGTCTAGTTCAAATGAGCTGAGGCTGGACTCAACTAAATTAAAGCATTCAGGCCCACTGGCTGCATCTGACCATGTCATACACACTCAGTAATGCACGCTTCTGTATTTATATGCACACACAGACATGAGCAGTAGTAAGACCCACTAAGGTCTTGCACTACTATTATTAGCATTGGTAAGTGTAGTTCCATTTGGTGTATCTATATCATACATATTAAGAAAAAGCTCACCTTGAAGTCATGCATGTGTCTAAATAAGACCCAAGATGTTTGTTGTAAGTTATTCTGTTAGAAGTGCAATCTACAATAAATGCAATATAATGAGCTAACGCTACACAGTTTCTCAACTTTTACCGTGCAGTTAAGTTTAGGTTCGTTTCTGAATTTAGAATTGGATTATGGATTTGCACAGGCATACCAATACCTGTAAGAACACTGTGTTTATATACATAAACATTCTTAATATTATTGGCACTTATTCTTCAAAACCACAGGTCCTCACAGGCACTCATTCAGATGTCAATCAGGAAAATGCCAGCATGTCTCAAAATGTTATTTACAAATGAAATGCAGGTGATCAGCTTGACCTTCGGAGCAGAAGAATATAGATATTTTTACTCTGGCAGAAAAATAGCTGTAGTTTCTTGTCTTGGTGAAGGAAAACATGTTTTGCCTTGTCTTATATCTGTAAGCAAAACTAGATCCGGGAAAAAAAAACCACATAAAGACACAACTACCCCCGCCTTCCTCACTGCTCACTCTCTCCTGCAATTGTGTAAGGCAAGGAAGTCAAAGGCTGGTAGTGATTGAAAAACATGTTTTTCTTTGAAAGTCCATCCACAGAAATATTTATCAGCTGTTGGCAAAACATACAAAAAAAAATAATTCTTTTTTTTAAAGCCAGAAGCAAATAGGTCCCTTTTTCACTGAAAAATGGAGGATGTTTGAAGGCCCTGCCGTGAAAAAACATGTTTTTTATTTGGTGCTTTTGTTTTTTTGACTGCTCACTAGAAGTCACTGAGGTCTTTTGCTGCTCAGATCTGCAGTACTATCCAGTGTATTCTTGCATCCTGCTCAGCCATAGCATTCCTTCTTCATGAATGGATGTCACCAAAGCTACCCATGGAGAAGAGAATGTAAAACCCAACTCATTTATCCAGTTGTTGTATATAATTGGCTAGTAGAATGATCAGCCAAGGACAGATACATGAGTAGACACAGGCTGTGTCCCCACCATTCAGAGTAGCTGGAGCAATTTGACTTCTGGCAGACTACCCCCAGAAAGGTCTCTGTTTTGGAGGATGAAGGAGCAACAGTGGGAGTGGTCTCTGGAGGTCCACAGTACGGCCAGAGCCAAACCCCAAACCTTTCTCTGGTTTAATAAGCATGTCAGATCTCAGGGTCCAGGTTGGTCTTTAGGGTGCATAAGAGCATTAGAAACGATGAGATAAAACCCTCTCATAGTTAACAGTTGAGTCCTAAAAACAGACCTCTTTCTTCTCAGTCTCTGGCCCCCTTCCCTCTCCAGTCTGCAGCAGGGAAACACACCTTGTTTTCTGAGTCCTTCCACACCGGTGCTCAACAGTATCTACCAAAAATGGTCTTAAACTCTTCTTCCACAAACAAGTGCCCAAGGAAGAAAAGTAGAATTAAGTCCTTTTCTTTATTTTCTCACTTCATTTCCTCAGTGTCCATTATACTGAAATCACAGTGTTTCACAAGACTGTGAAGAATCACAGAATCATAGAATTGTCAGGGTTGGAAGGGACCTTAAAGTTCATCCAGTTCCAACCTCCCTCCCATGGGCAGGGACACCTCCCACTAGAGCAGGTTGCTCAGAGCCCCATCCAGCCTGGGCTTAAACACTTCCAAGGAT
>WTSP01013970.1:0-19340 GCA_025331215.1 Actenoides lindsayi
GGGAGGCCCGAGGCCCAGGCGAGGGGGCGGGGAAGGTGAGCGGCGGAGGGGACACACCCCCTCTTCTTCCTCCTCCTCCTCCTCCTCCTCCTCCTCCTCAGTCCCGTTCCGGATCCCCGGGGATGGGGCCGAGCCGTGTCCGTGCCGGGGAGGGTCTGTGTGGTGCTGGAGGGAGGGGAGGGGAGGGGAGGGGGAAGGCCGGGCCCCGGGGGTGCTGAAGGGGGGTCTGTGGTGAAGCGATGAGGGGAACTGGGGGCTGTGGGGATGGGTGGAGGTGAGCTGGGGTGATGTGAGTGCCGGGGTGGGGGATCCTGTTGTAGGGATGTGGGATTCGGGGGTTCCTTGGGGTGCCTGAGGGGTTTAGGGGGAAGAGGACTTGGAGCTCTGAGGAGTGTTTGGGTTGGGCTGGGGATGTCTTGAGGGGAGCGGGGAGAATGCCGGGCTTTGGGTCTTGTGGCAGGAGAATAAGATTTGGGGGTGTCTGGGTGCTTGTGGGGTGTAGGGGGAGACTTGTCAGTAGGAAGGAGTGCCCTGGTGAGGGGACTGGCTTTGAAGGTGTCTGGGTTTATTGAAAAAGTGCTCTGGGGGGTTTGGGAGCTCTTAATCTGGGGGAGGGAGAGAGGTGAGCAGAGTTTAGGTGTGTATAATGTGAGCAAAACAGATGGGTATGAGAAAGGTCCTTAGTTACGTGGGCTGGTGAAGGTGCAGAGCTGAGCTGGTGGACTTTAGGAGGCTTCAGAGTACAGGTTGATGGAGGTGGGTGTGTATTTGGGAGCTGATAATGGGGCTGATATTGTTGGGAGATTAATGAAGAGCTTCAGAGCCTTGCAGAGTTGTTAGGGTGTGACTTGGGCAAGGCTTAGGAGCGCTGTCCAAGGCAGGGTGGTTGATGGGGGAGCCGAGTGCTGGAGTTTGAGTTCTGTGTGCGGTGCGTTATTTCTGGTAATTCACAGGAGTATCTGCAGGCAGATTTGCCATGGTAGGGTTTTCTCTCTGGGGACAAGAATAAAGCCTGTAGGGTTTATAGACGCCTATCTGGTCTTGATAGCCACAAATCCTGCTTAAAAGTCGACATGGCATCATGCTTTCAAATTGCTTTTATTCCCTGCTAAATCCAGAGAGTGGCTCTTGTTGCGTTGTGGGTCTGTAGCTTGGTCAGCAGTGCTGTCAGCGTGGAGGGAGAGAGGCTGGGAAGAAGCAGATGGATACTGTTACTGCCATCTTAGAAGATGAGAGGTATAGCAGAGTTTTAGATTGGCCTTTTTGTATAGGTGAGAAGAGGATAAAATCCACCTCGTGATCCTGCGGAGAAGTAGTGATTCTCCCTCATGAACCGTGGCTCAGTTCCTTTTCTCTTCTTGTTGACTGAGGCTGAAACCAGCACTTGAGCTGTGGCTCTATTAAATGTTTGATGTGTGAGTCAACCTGAACCTCTCTGGTATCCTGGCAGCCCCCCTGTATCTGTCTGTGACTCCCTTGTGCGCCCGAGGAAAGAAGCATTAGGTGCAATAGTTCTGACCCTACACATCCAGCTATCAGTTGTCCATAAAAGTTCACAGACTGCTTCAGGAGCCTCCAGGACTAGGGTAACATTCCCTGAAGTCTTTTCTTTCAGTAGGATTGACAAAAGAGTTGGATGTTATGGGTTTGAAACTGTCCCGTGTGCCCCCTCTAGAAAGAAGGGAAATGTGACTCTGAACGGGGAGAGAAGACAAATGCTTGAGAGAGCTCCTGGGTAACAAGACATCTCTTGTTAGTGTTGTGCCATTCTTAGAAGGAAACTTATGCTTTTGATGGTTAGATAGAATAATTTCTTGAACAGTACTTTAAAAATAATTCCCCTCGTGGATTTTGTGCTGATGGGCCTCTGCTCTTGTAGCCTTCTGAGTAGATAGGGTTTTAAGTAGAGACAAGAAGGTCGGAGTTTGTCTAGCGTTTGGAGAAGCGTGGTGATGGCAAAGTGGGTCTAATCTTCTTTGAAGGAGCTTGCATAACAGTGTAGTAAAGTGCCAGAGGTCTGAGTAAGGCTGCCTTAATAATCCCTGACTGGAGGGAGTTGGCCACTACTTAGGAAGTGAGGGCTGGAGGAACTGTGCTTCAGAGAGCTTCTTAAACTCCTTGTTTGGAAATACCCTGAAGAGTCTTGTTTGTCTGTGACTGGTAAATGAGTTCTGTTTGTGTGATTCTTACGCTAAGCAGTTTTCTTCTGAAGTATGGTCAGAAGTACAGGTGCTTCGAGTAATGAAGAATAAACCCAGCTTTCTTTATGTCAGTCGTAAATTATAACTTATTCCTCTGAAACAACCTCTTAAAAGAGTGCTCGAAATATTGCACGCTGCTTTTTGCCAGTGCAAGAGCTGGCCTGGCCTGATGTTATTAATCCTGAATGCAGCAAGATTTGATAACTGCTTAATCAAAAGTCACAAGGACGATGCCAAAGTTCGGGACCTGAGTTCAAAGGCCTGCCACGTGAAGTCAACTGCAGGTACTTTGGGCTGCTAATCGTGTGCAGATAGAGAGTGGCTGGAGGAGGAAAGGGTGGATCAGTCAAAGAATCCTTTTGGTTGGAAGAGACCTTTTGGATCGTGCCAGTCCAACTGTTAACCTGGAGCTCTGCAATAGTAAGATGATAGATTCGCTTGGTTGGGTGCACGCCTTGGGCAGCCCAGTAAGTTGTGCTGGTGTGTGTTGGCTTACGGGTGACGTGGCAAAACTGGCTGGCACGTAACAGATCTTGGAAGGGAGGTGATGTCAGGGACTGTTATTTGCCACGGGCACAAAACACCTTCTGAGTGCAGGTAGCAAGAGGCTCGGGATGAAGGAAAAAGGAAACCCAAAGCCTTAGGTCAGTGCAGTGCTGGGGTAGGTGGTGTGGGGAGTGGGGAAAGGGACAAGTCCGAGTGATGGATGGGGGATGGGAAGAGTCCTATAAAGGACAGGTAAACCAGTTGTATGAATTTAATTGTAGGCTCTGCTCTCTTCTGTGGAGTGATGTTAGTTCTTATCTTTTTTAGCTAAGCCCATGTTACATTTCAAATAAAACCCTGAATTATGAAAAATACGTTGGGTTTTTTAACTCGGAAGTCTTTCCAGACACCGTTCTCAAACCTGACCCTGTTTGGCTTCGTTGGGAGGAGGGTGTTACCTGCTCACCACTCCTTCAGCCCGGGCAAACGGGAGCTCTCCAAGAAGCGGAACCAGCGAGCGCGTTTCCAGTTGCTTTGCCCTGAGGTTGTGCTCACCCGTGCTCTGTCGGGGTTGGAGTCACAGCATCAGCACTTCTCTCTCTCTGTTGGAGGGTGGACCTTTCTTTTATACACGTTTGGCTGTTTTCCCAAATCCAAAAAGCAGGTTCCATATCTGTCCCACTTGGCTGTGGAAATCTCATCTCCTTAGGCAGCAAAACTGAAAATTCACAGGCAGGTAGATTAAAAATAAACTAAACCAAATCAAGCCTAGAGCAGTGATATTCAGATAGGATGTTACAGCAGGTGTGTTCTCCAAGGGAGGAGCACTGACTCATTTCTCCAGTGAAGTCTGGCATTTAATCTGGTGGTGATTGACACCAGATCTTCCACGGGAGAACAGAGAATCCCTCTGCTGGGCAGCTGGTATTTGGCAAGAGCCTTGTACTCCGAAGCGTGGAGTTTTGGGTATCTTGGGAAGTTGTGTACCTTTGTATGTGCAGTTGGGTAGCTATAGGGGATGTTAACCTTAGTCATGAATATCTATCTTAAACTCTTGCTGTTTGTGGCACAGTGAGTTGAATAATTTCACAGGCTAGGTAAATTTTTAGAAGATGTCTTTGGTTTCTAAATGGTGCTTTCCCATTTTCCTGGTCACCTGGCTCTTTGCTGAAAGCTAAACGGATGTTCAGTGTCTCGGGGTGTTTGTCATGGGGGGTACCTTGGAGTTCTGCTTCATCAGCATTGCCAACCATGAAACCCTGGTGTTCTGAGTAACTGTGCTGAAAAGTTGATCGAGTTCAAATGAATATTCCTGATCTGGCAGGGTTTTTTTCATTTCACTTCTACGTTAAGCAGCTTTCTGCACTGGGGTTTTTCATGGCTGCTAGCACATTGCAGAGGAAGTGATGGTTCACATCGACGGGTAGTGATCTTGATCATCATTGCAATTCTTTTTTGGTCTGTGCTGAAATGAAGTCAGCGAGCTTAGTTTGATTTTACAACTCCAGCTACTACTGGAGAAGATCTGCGAGAGGGATGGGGAGGGGGGAAAGATGAACATCTAATTCTCCTTTACTAACCCTTTTCTAGCGATGTGTAATCTGTAGTTTTAATTAGCTTTTTGAAGGAAACAAGTTCTGGGTAGTTATGCTTCCTGTGGATTCCTCTGGCAATTGGTCATTGCTTTAACACGCTGGCAAATTGCAGCCCCCTCTGACAGGGGATGGTTCCTGCAAGTTGGGTGGAAATGATCCCTGTGGAGCAGAAATGAGCCCCTCTGAGTGCTGCTGGTGGTAAGCGCTCAACCCTTATTAGACATCAAAGCAGCTCTACAGGCAGGAGAGCTTGTGAATGCTGAAACTGGAAGAGGCTTTGCTCTCCTACCTTCTCAGATGAGAAGAACACAGGATGAGATGTGTGCTTCAAAGAAACCCTGAGCGTCCTAAGGAATTGTTTGATACAGGGCTGCTTAAAGCAGGTATTTATCAAAATCCTGAGTTCAGGGTGATTTATTTATTTATTTCATTTTAGTATGTATTTTTTTCTTAATGCTTCAGTTATGTAGTTTGCCTGAAGCAGTAAAAATACCTTTTTCTTGGGTTTTCCTCCTTCACTTGGGTTTTCCTCCTTCACTCGTTTGTGATAATCACTTAAAGTTTGCTGATTTAAAGCTGATTGTTGTACACAAAGCCAGGATAACTTAAAAACAGCCATTGGGGCACCAGAAATATTTTGCATATCATTTCGTAGTGCCTCTGATTGCATCTAGGAATTGAAATAGCTAAGAAAAGGAGTTTTGTTTTCCTGTAGGCAAACGAGTTTCTGGGATATGTTTACGTGTATCCATACAGGTGATTAGTTTTGTAAAATGCTGACTGTTGTTACCTTGCAGAGATGATGGAGCTGCTGCATTAGTCTTCTAACATCTTGCACTGGATCCTCATGGTCTGTCTGAAGGACGGGTCTCTCGTGTGTTCTGAATGCACCAGGTAAATCCCAATAAGAATTTTTCATGGGAGGTTTTGATCTGTTAAAAAGAAAGAAGAAGTCAAGAGAGGGCAACTTCTATTCTATATTTAGTCCTACTTGATTCTGGAAAAAGAGCCTGACAGGCTGTCACCTAAAATTTATGTTTGTGTTTGTCCTTGGGAGCAGAGTCCAACCCTACCTGGCTCCAACCTCCTGTCAGGAGCTGTCAGAGCCAGAAGGTCTCCCCTCAGCCTCCTTCTCTCCAGGCTGAACAAGTCCAGGTCCCTCAGCTGCTCCTCACCACCCTCGTGCTCCAGCCCCTTCCCCAGCTCTGTTGCCCTTCTCTGGCCACACTTCAGGCCCTCCATGTCCTTCTTCAAGTGAGGGCCCAAAATGGAACCCAGGATTTGATGTGCAGCCTCCCCAGCGCTGAGTACAGGGGGGTGATCTCTTCCCTATTCCTGCTGGCCACACTGGTGCTGATGTAAGTCAGAATTTCCTGGTCAAAGCCATTGCCTCACTTTTTTTTCCTGAGAGGAGTCAAAAAACGGTTGCAACCATGACCTTTAAGAAGAGTTTGATCACCTTTCATTGCTGCTGGTAAGAGGTACTGCTCTGCTGCTGGTAAGAGGTACTGCTCAGTAGCAGTGGTGAATAAACTCTCACCTTGGCACATTTCTGGCTGACGTACTGGATTGCAGGTAACTCATCACACACCCATTCACCCCATTTCACATCTCATTTTCAGGTTGTCCTCATGAGTGCTCCAGTGGAGAATGTCCATGATCTTCTTTGCCTGCGTGGTGCGGGTGAGGGATGGACTTCCCCTCTCAGCCTCCACGGATTTTCATTTCAACCAGGACTTCCTGGAGTGCAGAAAGAGGTTAAAGGCTTTATCCTCCATTCTGGGGCGGTACCCGAGGCGAGGCACGGCAAAAGGACGTGACCTCAGCATACAGTAAGTCAGCCCTTGTGGGGTTCTTGTTACTTTATCTTTTGAACTGATTGTCCCGGGGACTCGTTGAACTTCAGGTGTATTCTATAGTGGCCAACTCCAATCTGAAATTCCACTGTGCATGTCTAGGTTGCAACCTCCAGGCAGTATTTTGAACTTTTATTTCTCAGCAGCACAGCCATGCAGCTCCTCCTCACTTTAGGAAGCCTGTGTTAAGAATTGCTTATTTTAGTTGTCATTTTTGGTAGCAAATACTTTCTGCTCGATGTACTTGCTACTATTGGCAATTGGAGTAGCTTGGACTTCTACAGATACCTTCCAAGACAGCATCTGAGTGCCTGGGAATGGCCTAGTTTAGTCTAAACCCTTTCCTTCAGGGATGGCCAAGTCTAACCACTGCCCTCTCTTAGGCCCCGAGAGCTCTGATTCTGGGTTGCACAGAACTGCCCTGATTCCTGCATGCTGCCCACTCCATTTCCTGAATACCAGCAGGGCTCGAGTCTCTAGAAGCTCTAGCTGATGGATTTGTCTTGAGGAGGCCTGAAGCATGCTGACAGGAGCCAGTATGGAGGAATTATAAACCTTTCATTTATTGAGAATGATCTGCTCGCCTTTATGCTTTCGTTCAGAGATGAGGATTTTCATTTACTATTGATTTTATTTTAGTTCTAAAAATGAGTTTTAGCTCAGGAGCGTTAGCTCCCTGTGATTGCGTTTCTGGTTAGCAAATGGAAGTGACCCTGAGCTAAACTGAAGTATCCCTTTGTGGGGGGGCAGCTGGGAGAGGGGAGATACATGAACTTAGGCTGAATCGATTGGAAAAGCAGAGATTAGCATTTTAATTCCCTTTTCCCCTCCCAAGTGAACTTATGCCCTTTAATGCCAACATGTTCTGCTGCTTTTAATCGTCCGTTAGTCTCTGAGCTCTGCATCTGGCTCTGAAATGAGAAGAGTGCAAATGGATCCGTGGAAAAAAGGCTGTCAATTCCTGACAACTGGGGAAGGGTAGTTCTGTGCAGGCTTGGTGTTGATCCTCAGCTGTGAGCTGGGGATGACAGGAATTTAGAGACCGTACCCGGGGTAGACCCCATCAATCCCGAGTGCAGAGCATAGCAAATAAACAGACATGTGCTGTGATGGAACCTGTAGGTCCTGCTGTGTGAGAGGGGTGACACAGAGCAGTGGTAGAGAAGAGAGACAATACAGAGAGAGGGGAACTGTGCAGCTTCCAAATGCTGGGTTTGTACTGAATTATTACTAACAACTGGCTAACCTGGAAGGGAAGGTTTCCTCAGTCACCTTGCAGAGACCATTACCAGTCTGTGATGAGGGTGGGGATTGTGGGAGTTCAGCTGCACTAGGTGCCCTGACTCAGATCTTGCTTAATGAGCCATACAACCATAGAATTGTTTTAGTTGGAGAAGATCTTTCAGATCATCAAGTCCAGCCATTCCCCCAGCACTGCCAGGGCACCACTGACCCATGGCCCTCAGCACCACAGCTCCATGGCTTGGAAATCTCTCCAGGGATCAGGGGGACTCCACCACTGCCCTGGGCAGCCTGGGACAGGCCTGGACAACCCTCCAGGGAAGAAATCATTCCTTGTGTTCAACCTAAACCTCCCGTGGTGCAACTTGAGGCTGTTTCCTCTTGCCCTGTTGCTTGTTCCTTGGCAGAAGAGCCTGACCCCACCTGGCTCCAACCTCCTGTCAGGGAGTTGTGGAGAGTGAGGTCTCCCCAGAGCCTCCTCTTCTCCAGGCTGAACAAGCCCAGGTCCCTGAGCTGCTTCTCAGACTTGTTCTCTAGACCTTTCCCCAGCTCTATTGCGCTTCTCTGGCCATGCTTCAGCCCCTCAGTGTCCTTCTGGGAGTGAGGAGCCCGAAACTGAAGGTGATATTTGATATGCAGCCTCCCCAGTGCCCAGTCCAGGGGCCCACCCCTGCTCTAGACAGAGTGATTTCTCTCCTCCCTAAGTACACACCTATGGTTTGGTCAGGTGGATCCCCTGTGCAGTTTCCAAGAAGGTTTGGGGCCATCTTTCAGTGGAACCATCTGGATAAATATGGCTTCAGTGTTAGGGGAACCCCTTCTGGGTTGGAGTTTTCATTGTTCTGTGTCTGTTATAAACTCAGCTTTGTTACAAATGATTTAGCAGTAACAGGGTTTGAGTATCTTGGTTTTTGCAAGTTAAAAAGTATCTCTGGCTGTTAATATGGAGTTGTCATCTTCAAGGGTCCTAAGAAATACATCTGCTTCCTGCCTGTGGACAAGTTTGCTTGCTTTTACTTCTGGTTTTGGAGACCACTGTGTTTTCTTTCAAAAATCTTCTTGCCTGTGCTGCTTTCTGGCCATCTCTTTTCATTCTGACAAACCTTAAAGCCAGCCTGGGACAATAATCTCAGTTTTTGCTGATGTAACCATGTAGTGCAATCTGCGTGGGGATCCTCAGCACATGGGGACATCCTGAACATCTCCTGACATTTCAGGAGAAAGGTTTGACCTGCAGGGGCTGCAGGACCAACAGGGCAGCACAAACAAGGGTTTTTTTGCAGCCTGCTCTTTCAGCCCAGCCTGCACATCTGGTTGTGACAGAAAGCACAGTTCGCTGCCTGGCTTCATCCCGACTCTTTTTGACCTCTTCGTGTTGATGTTACATTTTCTCTTTTTCTTTTATCTTTTGCCATTTCAGTTTCCTTTCTTCTGGGGATATTGCCTGCATGGCAATCTGTGCCAGCAACTACTCGACCGTCATGGCATTTTGCTTCCTGGAAGAGCTTCAGTGGGAATTTGCTGCTTCTTATGATCCAACGAACATCAGTTTAGCTTCCAGACCGTATGCTTTTCTTGAATTTGGTTTGTAACTTTCTTCTCTAGTAGTAAGAATTCTGTGTCTGCTGCTTTTATGGTGCTAAATAATGTCTCCTGGCCAAAGCCTGGAGTGTGACAGAACACTGGATGCTCAGGGAGGTTGTGAAGTCTCCTTCTCAGGAGAGATCCCAAACCCACCTGGCTCTGTTCCTGTGTGACCTGCTCTAGGTGACCCTGCTCTGGCAGGGGGGTTGGACTGGATCATCTGTCAAAGTCCCTTCCAACCCCTGACATCCTGTGAAAGCCTGACTGTAAAATTGTATCTGTGTGTGCCCCTTTGGATGCGTGGGTAGGTGGGGAGATCTTGTTAACTGCATTAAACTCTTAGCTTACTGCTTTTGGAGTTCCTGAGAGCCCCTGTGTTAGATGGACACGACGCCGCGGTGATTCATAAACAAGCACAGAAGAAAAAAGTAATCCCCATCTCCAACACTTTGGAACTTACTTAAAAAAGAATCTGACAAGTGGAGACGGATGGGAACGGGGAGAAAGGGAGACAGAATAGGTTGTTATGGGCAACTTGACTTCTGGCACCACTTAGATGCACCTGATACTTCATAACCATGCCTAGTGGTTCTTTTTTAACCTGATATAAATGGTTTTCTTGCCAAGTAGCAGCTGCTCTGCTGAACCCTCACACCTCTGATCAACACAATTCCCTTACAGTGAGCAACTCCTTGCAGTGAGCAGCTCTTTTTCTTGGAAAGGATAAGATACCTCAGTGGGTTAGCACATTTCTATCCAGATCTCACTACTAATGTTAAGCTTGTGCTTAAAAGATTGAGAAATCCCCAAGGAAAACATATTATACAGTCACCTTGTGTTTGGGGTGGATTCCCTGCGGGCCATATTCCAGGTATGATGTAGTTTTATACCGAGATCCAAATTACTCTGTGTTTTAGCTTGAGATTTGGGAATTTCTAGCCTCTTTTAATTGCATAAGGCTTATTTTAAAGAAAAAAACAAAACAAAACTAAACTTTTTTAAAAAAATATTATACTGGTTTTTGTTATTGAGTCTACCTAATGTGTTTTTTATTTTATTTTCAAAATATTTTTGTTTCTGTCCTGTGTTTGGGTCCAAGATACACTTCATGCTTAAGATCTTGCCCTTTTGCCTGGTGGTTACAGATAATTCTAGCAGGCTGGCTCAGGGTAAAATACAGGATTTTTTACTGAGGAATGCTCATGGCACTGTGTAAAGTCCTCCTGTGTGGTCCCAAAACTCCTGCTTAAGCTATTGCATATGTATCCTACCCAGCAGCAGCTCTGCTCGACCTACGCAAGTCTTCCAGCCTAGCAGTATCTTAAGGATATGGATTTTACTTCTAGGCCATCTTAGCAAAATAAATGTTTCTGCATTTTATTTCCCTAAACGCTTGCAATGCTTCTGCATTTTATTTCCCTGAGCGTTTGAAATAGCTGGGATTTGCCACTATCTTTGCACTGTTAACTGGGAAGTAGCAGAAGCCCCAGTGAGGTACCTCAGCTCTGGAAGCGGGAGCGATTCGTTCTCCGACAGAGTCCCTACTTAATCTGGGTGCAGCTCGGGTCAAAGCAGCAGCAGCATTTGTGGGAAAGGGATTTGCTGGCAAATGGTATTAGATGTAAAGTGTGAGAGATGAAACGGGGTGATCTGTACGTAGATCTGTGGATTGGACGTTGATGGAATCGCTGTGGAATTGCCTCTCTGCCCTTCCCAGTTGCTTCATAACTCAAACGTAGGTTGAATTATTTTATCTCTGTGCTGGGAAAAAACTCCTAATCCTTGATGTTCTTAAAACACAATGTGGAGCTTGCCTCTCGTGGTGGTTCATGGGTAGTTTGAGGTGTTCCAGGGTAGATGTTAACACGCATAGAAAGCTTCTTTGCAATCCACTAGCAGGCAGGATGTTGAGTTTTAAATTAGCCAGAAGGGAGCGGGTACAACATAAAAATACCCAGGAGAGGTATTTTTGTTCCCTATCCAGCAGGGGGATTTTGCACCCAAAACTAATAAGAAAAGAAGGAAGAAATGAAAGACAATTGAAAAAGAATGCTGTGATTTGAGGAATAATTACCTCAGGCACTTAACTTTTGCAGAGCTAATTGAAGCATGTCTTTACCTCGTTTCAGATAACATTATTCAGAAGGTGAAATGCCACTTTAACCGGGCGAGTGGCTCTGGAAGGAAGGCCAACTGGGAGAAGGTCGAGGAGGAGCTGAAGCTCCAGCCCCCGGTTCAGCTGACGCTGGAGGCCGCGGAGCTGGCCAACGGGATGGCTAACGGTGGGCACGCGGGAGTTCATGTGGAGGTTGGTAAGTCACTGCTACACACAGGTGACAGCAGACCTCTCAAAACTGGCTTTGGAAGTGACAGAAAGCCACGGCACAGCAGCACTTCCTTTCTTACTGAGGACTAGATAGCTCAGGTGGATGAAACCCAAGGGAAAACCCTGCCTTTCCATCACAGTAAACAGCAGATGGTCTGTAGACGATAGCGGGTGCGCGGCGGAGCCGGGAAGGACTCCAGGTAGTGGCTTTATTTCCAGCCTTGGATCAGCTTCTCTATATGGACAATTGGTTGTAACTGGACTTGGCATTTTCCACGTTGAATTCTCCTGCTTTGAAAGTGGTTGCTTGTTAAGTTTTCTATGATGGAAGAAGCTGCACTAATTCACTGCTTGTTGCAAACTGAAAGTCGGGCTGGGTGGGGCTTTCAGCAACTTGTTCTAGTTGAAGACATCTCTGCTCACTGCAGGGAGGTTGCACTAGCTGACCTGATGATCTGTTTCTACCTGCCCTGCCATGGCCAGAGACACCTCGGGTTGCTGAAAGCCCCATCCAACCTGCCCGGGAACACTTCCAGGGATGGGGCATCCGCAGCTTCCCTGGGCACCCTGTTCCAGTGTCTCACCACTTCTCACAGTGAAGAAATGATTCTGTGATTCTAAGAGATGTTGCTTCAGCCTCAAGGAAAGAAAAGATGAGAAGAATGTGAGCTAAGGGTAAAACTCTCATTCCCAGACTGTCTGGCTTGGGTTGTTCTCCCCTCTTTGCTTTCACCTTTTACCTTATTCTTCAGAATTTTAATGTATTTGATTAAAATTCAGAAAGAGGATCTGTATAAACAACTCACAGATGCCTGACAAGGGACCTTTTTGTAATCAATACTGTTTATCTGCTCTTAGAGTTATTTCTACTTCTTAACCTCTAGTTATTTATTGTAAAATTGATATCTTCTTATTTATGTTTCAGTTGCGTAGTCGATATCCTACCTACTTCCTTTACAAATTGAAATGATGGAAGCAGAGAATCATTTAGGGGGGAAAAGACCTTTGAGTCCAGCTCTAAACAGAACACTGCCAAGGCCACCACTAAACCATGCCCCTATTTTAATCAGCATTAGCATGGTGGTGTAAATGCAGCTGGAGTGCTGCGAGCTTCTATTTCCTCTTTTCTTCTTGTTCTTGGCTTAGGAAACACTGATAAAATGAAGTTCCAGTTGCTCAGTCTTATTGTTTCTGATGATGAGCTAGAATCTAATTTGACATAGATATTTTAAGTTAAAATGGGCAGTGGCCAGGAGGAAAAAAAAGTAGAATTGGAAACATCTCATTTGCTAATCAGATCGTTTGGTGCTCCTCAGGTCTGTGCCTGGAGGTTAAATATTGTCATGACGTGACAGGGCTCAGAAATTCTTTGCACTGGTGTGAACAGTTTCAGTGCCAGTAAACATTTGCAAGCTACTCTGAGTCCACAGATCAGAAAGATATTTTCAGTTCCCTCATATTCTTAATTGCTTTCTTTTACTTTCCATCTGGCTTTGTATTTCTGGCTGTTCTGTCTGGTCTAACCCAGATAGTCTTTCAGATTGTTCTGCCTTTATTTTAAGGCTCATGTTTGTGATCATCTGCTTCCCTCAGCTGGAGTCAGCTTTCCTGGCTTAAGTCTCTCTCCTCTCCTCGTTACCTACCAGTTGAATCCCATTTTGCTGCTCTAAGTTTAGCTGTGTGGATAGAGTTTGTTCCCATATTGATGTTATTTATAGCGTGGCTCTGCTATAGAGGAGCTGTCTTGAGCACACCTTGAATTGGTGGGTTGCAGGAGAGCAGAATTTAATCGTGCCTGTGTTCTATACTGAAGATAGATCAGTTAATGGATTGCTCAAAGCATCAGTCTCTGTACGTGGCTGTAGCTGGTTCTTATCTGCTTGTGACCTGTGTGATCACAGCTCTGTGTTTTAGGGTGAAAGCAGTCTGAAAAGCCAGGGCAGGTTTGTCCTTGTTAGTATATATGGGAACAAGAGCTTTTTTCTTTCCTTTCCTTTTTTTTTTTTTAATTTTATTTGTTTAATTCTTTCTTCTGTCTGTTCCTTCCTTTTGTTAACTAAACCCAGCCCAGTTCTTGTTGGACAGCCAGTGGCATCGTATCCTGGATCAACGTTGTCAGGGATTAGGGCTGAGTTGGGACCTAGGCAAGTCACAGACACTCTGTTATCCCCTCTCCACTCCCAAAGAGGAAGAGAAAGGGAATAAGGGAGTTGGAAAACTAGAACAGCTTTAATGAAAATAATAATAAAATGAAATAATACAGATACATACAAAGCCAGTATTGAACCCACTGCCCTGATGGCAGTTATGTCACCATCAGCACTGCTGCTGCTGAGCAGGCACTGGGGAAGTTCCAGACAAGATTCAGCAGCAGACAGGAACTAGATTCAGGAGCTGGATTCAGGAATGGATCAGGAGTGAAGGCAGAACAGACAAGAGGCCTGCTCAGATTCTCACTGTTGAAGAAGAGACTTGATCCCTCAGCTTTATACTGAACATGCCTTACATGGGATGGAATCCCTTGCTGGTCAGTTTGGGGTCACCTCTCCTGGCCTCTCCTCCCTGCAGGTGTGGCCTTTTAATTTCTGCACCTTCAGCATGGTGCACAAGATTGAGCAGTGACCTTGGTCTGCACAGGAGCAAGGATTAGCAAGAGCCTTTCTGCACACCCCAACCCTTGGGAGTAACTCTAACCATGGAGTGTTATCCCAGCTGGAAGCAGAGCCTGCCTGTGAAAATCTGCTGGTAACTTCAAGAAGTGCAGTTAGTTAGAAGAGACTGAGCTGGAAAGTAAAATCACTGAACAGAGTGAGTTCTGTTCTAGCTCAAACCAGGACAAACATCTAGACAACCTCAGCTGCCGTGTCTCGATACAGGCAGAGCTGAGAAAGCCCCGGAGGCCAGTGGGGTGTGTATGCAGAAGAAATAGGAAGTGTAAGAAGCTTTCTGTGGAGAGGAAGAGTTTTCACGTCAGAACTGGCTCTGTGAAGTAGAACAACTCGTGCTATTCGCCTAGTAAGCAAGCTGTTAAATTATGCAGCACTGTGCTCCCCCTGACAAACATTCTTCATCTTCTGTAGGCACGCAGGGAGATCTTCACAGAGTCCTTTTAAAGGTGTTTTTTGAAGCTGTCTCACATCTCTGTCTTTTGTGTGCTCCTATTTTGTGTTATAATGATGGAGTCTGATTCCATTTCTCGCTCCTGGTGCTGCCTTCATCTGGAGCTTTGAGTATGTGACTCATTGTCAAACCTTTGTTGTGCTGTGCCTCGAAGAGACAGGCTGGAGTGTGGGAGAGGCACCCCTGTCAGTCTCCACTTAATAGCCACAGGCCCCTGCTCAGAAAATCTTTTCTAGGCAGAAGTTTTGGTTTCTTCATCGTGTGAGGGGTTTTTTTCACAGCATTTTTCTGTACACGTTCAAATCTGCAGCTGCAGTTTTCCTGAGTACTAGAAAAGCCACAGTCTCCAGAACCACTGTTGGATGGTTCTTGCACTCCAAAGCACAGGACTTTTCTATTTGAAGAGTCGTGTTGGTTTTAGCTGTGCTTGTGCAATGTTGTGCTGTCTTGGACTAAGACTGCTTGTCCTTTCTTTTTCCCCTTATTTAATGTACCAAGCAATTCTAGTGAGAAAATCAAGAATGGGATTGAATTCACAGAGGGAAGTGTAATAATGTTTCCCTAACAGTACCCATCTCACTTGTTCTGTGCAATTTCAGTTGGTGAATTAAATCTCAGAATGATACAACAGAAATGAAGCTCCACAGCAACTTAAAGATCACTTCTCACAGAACCTGAACGCTGAGCAACCCTGGAATGTTCCAGGGATGGGGCAGCGACCACCTTTCTGGGCAGCCTGGGCCAGGGTCTTCCCACTCTCACTCTAAAAAATTTCTTCCTTCTTTCCAGTCTAAATCTCCCTCTTTTAGTTTAAAACCATCCCCATTTGTCCTGTCCCAACAGGCTCTGCTCAAAAGTCTGCCCCCATCTTTCTGACAGGCCCCTTTAAGTCCTGAAAGGCCAGAATAAGGTCTCCCTGGAGCCTTCTCTTCTCCTGGCTGAAGGACCCTTCCCTGGAGGCTGGGAATTCCTGACATGCATAATTTGCAAGGTGCTGTACAAAGAATTGAGACTTGGGCTTTATAATGTTGGGGTTTTTTGTGTTGTTTAAGAGACAGAGTGCCTCTGAACTAAACCTTAGAAAGGGAGGAAGAAAGAGTTGTCTTTGTTAGGAAATTTCTGTGTGAGAGAGAGAGGCGTGGCTGCAACATTAGTTAATTTATCAAAAATAACAGGAAGCTGAGTACTCAGGTCAGTGAATGAACAGAAAAAGTGAAATTGCCTTTGAATGACAGGGTTACCTGCAGCACTCATTTAGGTGAAGGTGTGTGTGGCAATAATAGACAATAATGCCCCGTGACGTGACGTATGTGAAATGGAATTACTGCAGTTCCTTTTGGAGCCACTTCTCAGATGAAATTACAGAGCTCTGAGTGTGTGCCAGGCAAATTAATTACACAGACACGTGTAATGTACACTTTCTATCCCTACAGTTATTGGGCAGCAAATTGTGGGCTTTTTTTAACATCTATCTATCAAAATCTCCCTTGAAGGAGAAGACCTAAATGTTTTCCCATCTTAAACCACCCAGCAGTTCCCTGTCTAAGCTGTTATGGTGTTTCACCCATCACTGAAGCAAAGCCAGAGGTGATCTCTGCTGCAGAGCTTCATTTATCTACAGCAGTCAGGAGCTGGCTCTATCTGTACAGGAGGCAGAAGATCCTGAGAGCTGAGGAGAGATCTTGAGAGGTCATTTGGTTTTTTTTCTCCTGTATCTTATGGATGTTGGCACAGGAGAGGATCTGGATTTGGTATCTGAGCTGCAAATTACCCTTCTTATTGTTCCACTGGCAGTGTTCTACTTGTGGTGATCCAAAGGCAGGGATGAAATGGGGGTGAGGATCTAGGTGTGGTGTCAGTTGTTGGGTTAGCTAGGGGAGAAAAAAAAGCAGAGGTGGGTTTTTGGGCAACCCAAACTCTGAATTAGAAGTGGCAGATTCCAAAGCTGAATGCACATTTATAATAATTGCTTTGACCTTAATTAGGTGTGTACCAATTAGATCATCCTGACAAAATGGTGTTAGGAGGGGTGTGGGTGTTAAGTAGTAGTAGTGGAGAAGGTGAGGAAGGAAGGAAGGAAGGAGACAAATAATTCACTGCCTGTGAAATGTGACCAGGCTGGGAGAAAGAGTATTAGGGTGCAGTGTAAAATGTGGCTCAAAGGCCAAACCCATCCAGTTTAACTCCTAGACCCCAGTTTTGACCAGTTTTTTGTCACTCTGAGAGGCCCAGAGGCAAGAGCAGCAGTTCTGTGACAGACATTTCTCTGCTGCCACTGGGTAGGATCATCCTGACAACTACAGCTACTCTAGCAGCAGAACATCAAAGTCTGTGGCTCCTACACTTGTACTCTGGCACCTTCCTGATGAGGGCATTAAGTGCTGGATGGGAACGATGCGTGTGAAGCTAAGCTGCTGTAGGTGAGACTGGATCCTCAAAGTGGCAGAAGGAAGCAATAAATACATAGTAACTGGCTGAGGGAGAGGTGAATCGCTCTCTTGCTTTTATGGGTGTCAGAAATCTGAGCTCTTTCTCAGACCTTTGGGTGTTTAAAGCCTCGAGCTTTTCTGCTGACCTGGAAAGAGTGCTAATGATGTGGATCTGCTGAAAGAGACAGCGGGGAAACATCTCCGTGCACTACAGAAGAAGCTGCTAATGGCAAACAGCTCAAGAACAGATTCTGTTGTTGAGTTTGATTAAAAAACACTCCAGAGCTCTTGCCGATTCCTCCACGTCCGAAAGGCTGAGCAGTGTAATGCAACAACAAAACAAGGTGTTTCTGTTCTTCACTGGTCTTCTCTGGGGCGAGCAGGAAAGGCTCTGCAAGCCTTTAAAGCCCACGTGAGCTGACCGGAGTCACTTCACCTTAAGCGATTCAAGGGTGACAGCGCAAACTTTCACTGATGCCCTTTCCTTTCTGAAGTCCCTACTTACAGGATGCAGCCTGTGACTCCCCTGGGGATCCTGTCCTTGGTTCTGAACATCATGTGTGGAGCTCTGAATCTCATCCGCGGGGTTCACCTGGCCGAGTATTCGCTGCAGGTAACGCCGGTTGCACTGCAGCCTGTGGAGGAGGGGAAGGGAAGAGAGGGGCAGCTGGGTGACCAGAGAGGCAGCTGGGTGACCAGATTAAGGGCGGTGCTTCTGCCTCTCCTTAGCAGAGCAAACACAGAGAGACCTGGGTTTGTCTGTCGGGGGAATGTGCAATTTGATGGCTCACCTGCTCGACCTCAGGCGTTGTGTTGGGTGTCACACGTTGTGTATGTTTTAGTTTTACCAGGCTGGCTGGATTTAGGTTTGGGGTTGGTTTTTTTTCACTCTTGTATTTTGTTCTAGATGCTTTTGTGTGAGTTTTTTTAAACAAATGTGAAACTGTAAACACCTTTTAAAAAGGAAAAAAAACAACCCCAACCTTGTCCTAATTCCATGGAGGCCCAGTTTTAGTTAGCAGGAATTGTGACATCAGCCTCAGTTCCTGGTATCTCGTTCAGGGATATTGATCTTGCTGTTTAGCACTGTCCAGTCCACCAGCATAAACTGGGATGAGAGGTACCTGAGGGAATGTAATGCTCTGAAACAGCAAGCAGCACTTGCTAAAAACTGTGGCTGATGAAGTTGTTTGTCTCTTCTTTTAATCCACACAGGAGGACCATGAAGGAATTGGAAATGTGATAGCTTTTCTCCTCCCTTTTCTAGCCTGTGTTTTTCAGGTATGTTAACTGCAAATAAAATGCTTTCTGATTATTTATACATCATAAGACAAAATAATCTTCAGCTAAGCAGAGGAACAGTTTGGGGGTTAGTATCCTACTCGGGTGAGCCTGCTGAAGTGAAGCTGCTGTAGTTGGGTCGCTCGTTGACAGGAGGAATAACAGAACACCTCCAGTGCTTTCATCGTGTGGTCCTGCTGCATTTGGCTCATGGTTTGGGGACTGCTCTCTGAAGACTTTTATTTCTGTATGGGCTTGAAAACTTGGCAGCGAGGCTGTTCCTCAGTGTCTCTTGCCCTTCCTACACTGCTGCTCACAGCAGAGCTTTAAGACGGAGATGTTAATTTGGATCTAAACACTTGATGCAAATCATTCTTCACAAAGAAAGGCTCTGTCCTGCTTTTTTTTTTTTCCCACTTAGGATCTGAAGCAGGAGAAGCTAAATAGAGTTCTCTCTTACCCTTTTGATCTTTTAGCAGTCATCTTCACAAAATGCTCGTGTATAAATTGAGCTGAAATGTGAAGTGCTTTCTGCGCGCTGATCTCTGCTTGTGTCATCAGCACAGTTGGCAACTGTGACCTGAAGTGTTACTGCCTGAGTTAAAAAAGTAACTCCCTGCCAGCACTTGGTGAGGTTTTATTTTTCTCTTGCATGGGTTGTTGCTCCTCACACATGCTTAGCAAATAGGTTCCACCTGTTCTTGAATTTAAAGTGCAAAAGTGCCCCAAGCCCCAGCTAAACCTGGTAATAGAAGTTCTGGTCTTTCTACCAAGATGAGTCTAGAGAGTGGAGTCTTTTACTTAGCCCATGAACAAACATGACAGCAGCAGATATGGGGTTGCAGTTTCCCAGCTTCTGAGCCTTTGTCTTTCAAAAGCCATGGGTGGTTCTTTGAAAGCTGGCTCAGCTTTCGGGCTCCTTTTAATCCAGGCTCAGACAGACAAGAGGGACACCAGTTGTGCTGGCAGATTGCTTCTGATACCTATGTTTAGTCAGTAGGGTCTGGACTGAGGCCACCACTCTGGCTATTCTTGGAGGACCTCTCAACACAGGAGTTGGAATGTCCCTTATGAGGAAAGGCTGAGGGATCTGGGGCTGTTTAGCCTGGAGAAAAGAAGGCTGAGGGGAGACCTTATTGATCCCTACAGCTACCTGAAGGGAAGTTGTAGCGAGGTGGGAGTTGGTCTGTTCTCCCTGGTGACAAGTGACAGAACAAGAG
>WTSP01013971.1:16193-26234 GCA_025331215.1 Actenoides lindsayi
ATGGCACTCAGTGCCACATCCAGCCTGTCTTTAAACACAGCCAGGGACGGTGACTCCACCACCTCCCTGGGCAGCCCGTTCCAGCAGCTGATCAGTATCTCCCAAATGAACTGCTCAACTCAAACACCCATGTGCCATCCATGCAGGTGCATAGTTCCCTTCCTCCTTCCTCCTTGTTCTTAGAAAAACGGCCCTTTGCTGTTCCCCTAATCAAATGATAACCCTTTCTCTTCCCCATAAAAGCCTCCTACACTTATTCTATAAACCAAAAGCTGGGCTGGTATAGTAGAAGTTGGGTTTTGCTTGGCAGCCTTCCTCTAGCCTAGCTGGTGGGGAGCAACAACGGGCTGTGAAGGGTCATCTGTGTAAGGTATGGAAGGGACACTGTTTTCTTTATTGTGTGGGCTTGGGAATCTTGGTTTCTAAACAGCCCAGACTTCCTAGATGCTGTTAAGAGCCACTTGCATCCTTTCAGATTGATCCTTCCACGCTCAGCAACAGTGGTCGGATATTCTGAGGAAGTGGCAGCTCATGGAAGTGTCACGTGATTCATGACATAAAGCTTCACAGGGAAATGTATAGACTCTGCTGCCACGAGAGGAGTTAAGGGAAGAACATGAGTGTGACCAAAGTGGGCTGGCTAAAGATGCGTGCATTCACTCCTGTCCTGCTCCATTAACACCAACCAGTTCTGCCAGTGCTTTAGCCTGTTCAGGTCCATCTTTGAGTTACTGGATTCCCTAGGAGCCCACGCTGAGGTGGATCCCACTCCTGAGCAATTACTGTACATCTGAAGGTCAGTTGGTAGCGAACCAAACCAGCATCACTCCAGGACCAGCATCAAGGATTTAATATCTTATAAAATTTTTCTCTGTCCCCCACAAGCACATTTTGTAGGTGACTCACATGCGAGTGCATTTGGTGGAGGTGCAGGCACTGCCTTAGCTTATGCAGAGACTGAAAGATAAATGAAGCACTTCACAGGGTTGAAACCCTCTGAAAAAGTGGCCTGAGCTGATGTTGAAAAAAACTGAGCAGTATGAAAAAGAAGTTTCCTATTTTTGCAGTGCTTTCCTCTTGTTACTTTGGGGGAATGAATCAAAAACTTGGTTTAGAATTGCATAAAATACAACGCTTTCATTCAGATGCATTTTGAAGGGGGCTGAAATGTGCTGAGGTTTTTTTCCTGAGACTGTTGTTTCTTGTGTCTATCTCCTACTTCAGTCCACTTTTGTAATGATAAAAAGGGAAGGGCAAGGAAAGGGGAAAAAAAATATGGCAAAACCTGAAAATCTAAGCAACCCTCTCTGATTTGTATTAACATAATATTTCTTTTCATTTGAAACGTTTTGCTAAAATCCAGAAATCCTTGAGCCACGAGAAAACATTTTTTGGATGAAAATATTCCCCCTGCAAAACTTCCTTTGGTTCTCAGAAGGTTTTCCCTGCAGCTCCCTCCAGCCACCGCTGCTGGTGAAGCGAGGGAGGGAGGAGGGTGTCAGCTGGGTACGTGTGAAATAGGGTGACGTTGCTTACACCAAACTATGTTTTACAGCAATCCACTCTGCTCCTCTGTAGGCAAATGGGCTAGTGTGTGCTGAGTATGTGTAACCATTGCCAGTTTGCAGCCCAGCCATCCCTGGGGTATGATGTCGCTGTGTGTCAGCTCTCAGTTTTGCCCTGAGGAGTAAGGAAGGATTACGTGGTTTGGTGGCAGTTTGTCTCCCAAGTGTCAGAAGGGAAAAGCCTCTCTATTTTCTGATACCTGGCAGTCAAATGCTGAAGATTTCATATCTCTGTAGGTGTGCTATCCACAGGTCAGGACTGAGTGACTGGAGGAGGGGTTTTTTTCTGTATTTTTGCGGTACCTGCATCACTGGGTTCTGGCTGGGCTCTGCTGTGCAGCACATCCTATCTTTGCTTCAGGACCTGAAAGGCATAACAGCTCTGTTACTGTAACTACCCACTGTCAAGACTAGGATGTTAATTAATTTTGATGACCCTTGGAACATGGAGTATACAGGAAAATGCTGTTTTCCAAAGCAGCATTTTGCAAAGTAAAGAACAGAAGCAGGTAGTTCGGCAAGACAGCTTTGGTTAGGAAAATAGGTTAAAAGAAACACCACCCCACACACACCCAAACTTTTTATTTTGTTGATTTCTACTCGGCACTTATGCTTGCACCTTGCAGTATCACTGCTTACATTTCCAAAATATAATTCTTGTTTTAAGTCACCATTTACCAGCCTGGCCTGATTCACTCGCTAGACTGAAGGCTTTGCAGAAGTGAATGGGTTAAGTGCTTGAGAATAAAAAGACTGAAGCGAAAGTTATCTCAATACTTGTGGTGTCAAATCCAGTCCTTGACTGACACATCTTGTCCTCGCGGGTGGCTGAGGTAGGGAAAGGCAAGGCACGGGGTGGGACACACAGGCCAGCTGCCACCACGTTCATAGAATCATAGCATAGTTTTGGCTGGAAGAGACCTTCAAGATCATCAAGTCCAACCTTACTCCCAGCCCTATCAAACCCACTAAACCATGTCCCTGAGCACAACATCTACCCAGCTCTTAAACACTTCCAGGGGTGGTGACTCCACCACCTCCATTCCAATGCCATCTCCTCTAAATCATCCTGGGCTGTTGGACAATAACCCCACTACCTGTGAAGATCTGGCTGGTGAAGCGCGGTCACTTATTTCTCTGGACTAATGGGCATGTTTTAGAGCCTGCACTGCTCATGAAACTCAGGTTTTATAAGGCTGAAAGCCAAGCAGTGGCTCCTGCCTTCCGGAGCAGAATACCAATGTGTCCTCAGCATCCCTTTGTGCCGCAGCAGAGCTGAGCTGGGGGCTATCGATAACACGCGCGGTGCTCGGATCACCTTCCCGTTCGCCCCGGTGCCGTATGATGTGTGACACGAGAGATGAATGAATTGTATATTTTATTTAACAAAGACTAAAATAAATTAGTTAGCAATGCGCTGCCTGGTCTGAACACCCAGTAAGCACTAGTAGTTTTCATTATCCCTTGAGAAATCATTGACTATTTTATGCGCTGCAGTAATGTATTATTCATAGACAATTTCATTGGTAACATTATTGCAGATTCCTAATGTAACAAGAATGAACATAAAGCCATGAAATCCTCAGGAAGAGAAAGATGAGTGATCTCCCATAAAAATGAGAATATACGTGCGTACGCATGCACACGGAGGACTAGAGGTCTTCGTGGAATCAGGCAAATGCTTTTTAATCATGGCAGTGAGCCTTATTCTTAAAGCATGTCTGCCCCTACTCCTCATAACCCGCTAATCCTACTCAGTTTATTAATTATAAACTTGAAATATTGGGCTGAGATGTTGTTTTCTGCTGGAAGCTGAGTGTTTTCAGTCTCATTAGCAATTGGACTGTGTTTATTACATGGATGGGTGTCCACATTTCCAGCCAATTTATTCACTGGGCTTGGAAGGTAAGAGCGTGTGCCTGGAGAATACCCACCTGCATAGCACAGGGTCTCATCTTCTGCAGTGACAGGACACAGGGCACAGAATTGTTTAGCCCATGCTGTCGTTGAAGGCAAAGGACTCAACGTCACAGTGTCTTTTTGGCAACGCAAAGTCACAGCGGTGATGTAAGAACGTATTGTGTTATTAATTTTCTTTTTTCACTGTGTCTTACGGTTCCCCTTGGAACTTTGCAGGCAGTGTTGTTATCTAAGTGAGATTTATTGCAGTTAGAGCTTGCCACGCTGGGCTGACCACTTCAGGAAGCTTTGACCACTTCCTAATTTAAATGTGTGTTTGTCTCTTTAATTGAGAAGTTGTAAGGAACGAAAGGTTTGTGTGTTTGCACTGTTTGAAGGCTGCTTTGACTTCTGGTTACCAAGGAAACGGCTTTAATGTAAAAATCAGATTCCAGTGACCTCAAACTCAGCTCTGTTAGGGTTTGTGCAGCCTTCAGGGTGGGAACTGTTTCACTGGGAAACGGTTCCAAAGCGGTTTAGTCCCATCTGGGGTTTGGCATATCTGAAGAGTGCTGTTGGGGCTTGAAAGTTCAGCTGGCACGGAAACTTCTATCCCAATTCAATGTTCCTTATGGATCCAGGGCTGGACCCAACACCAGCGTTGCTGACTCGTGATTTTTGAATACATGCACTGACATATTACCTTGTATTCTGACTCTTATACTCAATTTCTTGTCTACTTCTGTGCCTCTTCATACAAATGGAGCATGCACCAGTGACACAGTGGTTTATTGAGTGCTGGTTCTGTGTGGTATACCGGAGACTCTTCATATTAGAGCAACTGTAAAGCTTGTCCTTGCTTTGCACAGTTAATGATGTAATCTCAGATGAATTAGGCAAAGGAAGCAGTGAGTTTACAGCTCTGCAATTCTCATCCGTCTCACGCTCAACGTTCTTCACGTTGAGAACAAAGTGATCTAGAAAGCCCTGTCGAGACAGCTGGGTTGTTCCCAAAGACCGGTGGCATTAGTACATAGGGGCTTCCATCGTTGGTTTGGAGTCAAGCCCTGGAAGTGTTGATTTGTGGGTTTGTTGAAGCCATTAGAAATATTACTTTGAGTCTGGTATTTCACAGGCCAGTCCTGAGATGTCTTGGCTGCTAATTTCCTGAGGCTGGGAATAAATAGCCACCTAACTTGCCTGAACTCCCCTGGCAGCAGGGCTCCTCTTCTCACAAGGTGTCAGAACTGCAGAGCAAATAGATGCTGTGTTGTAACCTCTGGGGCAGGAGGACACAATTAAACCCACTTCTGTAGTGGGAGCATTTCCTTTTCACAGCAAGTATCAGAAGGTTGCACGGCAGACACCTCTTGCCCCAGCTGCATTTAACAGACTGCATGGGATGGTGGAGGGAGGCACTTTGTACTCCCTGCGAGCCAAGCATTGGGCTGTGGAAATAGAATAGGAGGAAAAGACTCTTCTACCTCAGCAGCTTAGATGTGTGCCAGCCAGAAGCAGCTTCAGACCATGCAAGCTGCAAAGGTGCCCTTCACCAACAGTGCTCTCCCAAGTCAGGAGAAGGCAAAGCTTATCTACAGTGGTGGTTATGGGGGAAAAAATAGCTATTAAAAAAAAAAAAAGTCTATTTTCTCCTGGAGACATAACCTTATATACCTTTTCTGTGGAGCATGAATATGTTAGTATAGAGGAAGGACTCCCTTCAATAGCAGGTTCTGCTGTGCAGCAAAAGGCCACAGCTGCATGGGCTTGAGCCTCCAGCCCAGAAGGGGAATTGCACATCAGCTTTGGAGGCTAATAAGGGCATGACCTTCTTTCCTAATGAAAAAAAAAGTTTTCCCAGGGGATGCTGTTCCCTGCTGGCTGTTTTATGTTGCTTCACTCCCAGGCCACGGTTCTGGCCCTCCTTTGCAATCAGCAGTACTTGAGTTTTCACCCCAGCACCAACTGTGGGAGGGAACAGGTCTGCCTGGATGTGGAGCTCTCTGGGTAAATGATCAGGAAAAATTTTGCAGGCAAAGAGGTCAAGAAAAAAAACTCCGTTAGTACAAAGGGAGCATAGGATGTGAGGAGGGTTAGCAAAGAGAACTCTTGAAGGTGACTGGGAGGAGGGATGTGGGTGATGAGACCTGTGTGGCTGAATGCTTTAAATCTGGAGCAATGCAAGATTTATTTTTATTTTTAGCCCAGGTAAAAATATAATTCTTTTTGCATTAAATGAGCTCTGAAGGTTCAAGGGCTGAACTGGACCATAGGATGAGGTGAGCTGGAGAAACCTGGGTTAAAGTTGATGTATTCATTTTGGTATCATCACAATCCAAGTACTTCCAGAAAGTGAATTGATTTCTCTGCTGCTATTTTGGAAGGAATGAGGGAGGAAAAGCTTGAACAATGTCAAAACATCCCATTTTGACTCTGGGAAGTCTCTCTTTTTCTTTCTTTCTTTTTTTTTTTTTTTTTTTATTTTAAATGGCATCATTTCTAAGTTATAATGCAATGTAAAAATGCAGTCTAAATTATTTTCGAGCGCAATGTTAGATCAGTCCAAAGCAAACCTTTTTCTCTGAGAATGCCATGTTTAATTTTGCTTCTTAATGAATTCAGAATTGGAAATCTCAAAGCTGTTGATGAAACCAAATGTTCATAATTTTTTTGGACAGTTCTCTTCAGGTGCTCTACTTTTGACCGTGGTAGAGTCACTCTGTGACACAGACTGCAGTGTCTTCCTCCCACCCTGAATCTTTTCTGGTTGGGGCAAAATCCCTTCAGAAAAGAACTGCCTTTTCCTATGTAAACTCTGAAGCAGAAAGAAGTAGTAATTGTCAAGTGTTGCAGGGTCTCCTGTAGTACTAACTCAGTCCATATATCTTACACTGGGCATTAACAGCAACTGTGTTTATAGAAATTTTGACACATTTGTATTCTAGCAACCTTAAACTCCAGGGATTCAAGCCAACTTGGGGTTCGGACTAGGTGGCCTTTAAAGGTCCCTTCCAAAACCATTCTATGAACTTTGTTAAAATGGGGGGAGAAAATGTTAGCAAGTCATTTTAAATGGAGTTGAGAGATATAGATATATAGATATATAGATACATACTTTTTGACCTTTATCATGTACTGTTGCCCCAGTACTTTAGTCTGACTCTTCTAGTAGGCACTGTGAATGTAAGGAAGAAGTGGTACCGTTTCCTTAGACTTGCACTGATGCTTTAGCTGCATCTTCGGAGCGCTTGCTCCCTGTAGATAGATATATAGGTAGGTATGTGTGTGTGTGTGTATGGGAAAAAGCTTGTATTTTCCCATATGCAAAGTACTGTGAAGCATTAGCCCAGGTTTTGGTGCCGAAGTCTCTTAGGTATTTTACATCTCGGTTGCTGAGGCAGGTGGGGCTTCAATATTTCTGCTGTCTGGGTGTGTATATTTGCCTAACAGTTTTTGAAGGTGCTGGCCAATTTCAGTTACGTTTGGAAGAGAAGCAGAGGGATTACAGGGGCTGCGCTCCTCCAAGTTAAGTATTAAGGAGCCACCAGCAAGAAAAGCCACCCAGGAAAGCCTGCAGAACAGAGACTTGTGAACCTCATTTACTAGTTGCTATAGCTCGTTCAAATGACTTGTTATTACTTCCTATCGAATGTATACAGAGTGCAGCGTGGCTATGTAGATTTGTGTGTTTCATACACATGTCGTGCACTGAAATCCTTCCAGAAATTGTGCTGCCCCTTGTTAAAAGCGTAACCTCAGCTCCATCTGGTGGTTCTGGGGATTAATAAGCCAAAACTGCTGAAATAAACCTTTGTCTGTGATTTTTTTCCTTTTGTCTAGAGAAGGAAATGAGGTGCACAGACATGTGTCAGCTCCTTCAAGGTAGATATGATGGATCTAAGAGAAGACCCTTATCTTTGGATTCCTATTGTGGGAGATTTCGTATTTTCTGGACTCAATACTTTAGAGATCAGGTGTTTTGGGTTTTTTCCCCTCAATCATGAGAGCTAGAAAACTCTTAATAAAAATATATCTATATGTATGGAATTTCTCTCCATCTCATCCCATTATGTCTTGAGAGAAGGAGGTAAAGCTTTCTGATGAAGGAAAGCTTTATAAGGTCAGATATTGTATCTTGAGTTGCATTGCCTTCCTGGGTTGTAACTCTTGAAGTGTGACCCCTGGAGCAAAGCTTCAAATCAGCTCTACAACCAGAAATACTCCCTGGCTATCCCAGGCCAGCTGATGCTTCACCAATGCTGTGTTTTGCTACAAGTCAAGTACTCAGGTGGGCATATTCTTGCTTCATTGCTTTTCCTCTGCTTATATTAGGAAGGCATCGGGTGTAGGGTTTTTTTTGTTACGTAAGCTGGTTTTTAGTCAGAAATTGTTTTTATTCCAACTGGAATAACAGAAAGAATTCTGAAATGAATTTTTAACCAGAAATTAGCGTTCACATCACATCAGAAATGTGTGATGTCAGCTGAAAATTAGATTCTTTGCTGTTTTCCCATCATGAAATGATACAAGAGAGCTGCTGAAACTTTGGGCTGGTTCGTATCATTTAAATGCATTCTAAATTGAAAGGAGGTTTTTTTTTGGTTTAATAATGTTAAAATTAAACAACTTGATTTCTGTATGCCTGCCCCTGTCTTCTGAGCCTGACTTAAACGTTGTGACGATTTGGATAGCCTCAAAAACATGTCTTTGATGAATTCTGGTAATGTGGCTGACATGTTTCATTCTTTACCCTCATTTGGCAATTAGCAGAATTGGTGACTCTTTGTTCAGCTTGCAGATCTCGTTTTATGTATTGCATGTGGCCATGAACTTGGCAAACCATTACACATAAGGTGCTGATCAGAGTAGGAAATGGTGAGCTAGTCTGACGAGGGGAAACCCAAATACAGTTCCTTCAGCAGAAACCTACTGAAAGATGATGCAACATCCAAGATTTTGGTATAAAAGTGGTAATCAAAGTCTTGGCTTCACTTATTCCTTGTACCTTCTTGGTCCTTTCGGCCACAGCATCTCTGCTTTATAGCAACATCCACGATGCCTTTAGTGCTACGAGCAGCGAGCAAACCTGAACCTATAGAGAGGAAAAACGGGGAAGATCAGGTCAAGGCAATGCAAAGTGCAGCAAATACATCCAGGTGCACCGAGCTTCTGAGTGAAGAATCTGTGCAAAACATGGAAATCTGGCAGGTAATTTTAGTTCTTAATAAAGTTTTCTATAGAGGTCTCTTCACAGAAGTTTATGGTCTCCACGTGCTCCCGCCTTCTGCCACGCTCACCCATCGCTGGGCATTCGGGAGCGGAGCAGTGGCACAGTCTCTGCTCGTTGTACTTGGTATGCTCTTCCTTCTGCTATGGTGAAGAGTTTTATGTAGCCACAAAGAGGTTTGTATGTCTCGGTGACATTTAGCTTGCATACTCTCCTCTACTTCTCTGTCGCCTAACGAACAAGCTGTAGACTATATATTTGCATACATTAATGCTTTGTCATTTCAAACTCGAGGCAGAAGACTATTCCAGGCAGAAATACCATCTTGTTCCTGTCAGAAGGCTTAATACAGGAGAACAGAAAAAAAACCAACCCATAGCATTTGGAATCTTTTAACCAATACTTGGAGCAGAGGGTTTTCCTGCCTCGGCTGTTTAGAAGGAAGTTTAAAGTCTCAAACGGGAGGAGTTTGTTGGCACGTAAAGCACTGAGCTCATTAATAATTAAAGAGCCTTTCTCCCTAAGCTGTGCACACTCTCAAGAGACAGAGATGAGGAAACGACCATCCCTCTCTCTAGAAACTAGTGCAAAAATCACCAGACAACACTCAAGGTTTCAGTCCGTGGTTCTGTAAGAAGGGAGATTTAAACTCTGCTGCCAAAAATAAGACCACACGCACACACAATGCGATAAATTACTTAAGACTGATGCTAACTAAACCAAATGTGTATTCTACTGCTAAGCAATTTGCTTCAGAAAAGAAGGAAGTGGCATCAGAAAGTTTACAAAGCCTTTCCTCTCACCTGGCAGTTGGAAGTAGTGTGCTTCAGAAGAAGGGACATGAGCAGAAGGGTTAAGCAAAGCCCGGGTGACAAAACCATTACCCCATTTCTGCCACTTGCATCCTTAAGTCAGATGCTGAAAGCATGTTGGAACGATGGCATCTGGAAGACAGTATTTTCCCAAGAACAAGCAAACAAAATCCTGTTGGGGAGCAGAGCTGTTTGGTGTTTTCTGTTCATTAAATGCAGGTGAAATTTCTGTGGCAGTTCTGGAAACACCCCAAAACACATGAGAGTTACCCCACTTGCATGTGTCCATGTTCGCTGTCCGGAGCGGTGAGGGATTATGGTGTAACAAGGCCAGGTATGGATCTAGGGAAGAGACACTTCTTGGGAAAGCTGGAAGGATCCACAAAGAAGCATCACGAGGGGCAATGGTAGCAAGGGGAAACCCAGGAAGTTCCACCTCAACAGGAGGGAAAACTTTTTCACTGTGGGGGTGCCAGAGGCTGGCCCAGGCTGCCCAGGGAGGTTGTGGAGTCTCCTTCTCTGGAGCCTTTCCAACCCC
>WTSP01013971.1:68599-81159 GCA_025331215.1 Actenoides lindsayi
AGCTGAGGGAGCTGGGGTTGTTTAGTGTGGAGAAGAGGAGGCTGAGGGGAGACCTTCTTGCTCTCTGCAGCTGCCTGCAGGGAGGTTGGAGTGAGGTGGGGGTTGGTCTCTTCTCCCAGGTGACTGGTGATAGGATGAGAGGAAATGGGCTGAAGCTGCACCAGGGGAGGTTTAAACTGGACATTAGGAAAAATGTCTTTCCTGAGAGAGTGGTGAGGGCTTGGAACAGGCTGCCCAGGGAGGGAGTGGAGTCACCATCCCTGGAGGGGTTTAAAAAACGTGTAGACATGGCACTTCAGGGCATGGTTTAGTGGCCTTGATAACGTTGGGTAGAAGGTTGGACTTGATGATCCTTGAGGTCTTTTCCAACCTTAATGATTCTGTGATTCTGCGAGCCCAGCCACTGGCCAGGCCAGGCTCATGCCCCAGTAGTATACAAGGTGGGGATCCTGGAGGGGGGAAGATGCTCCTGTCATGCCATGGGAGCTGAGTGGACTCTGAGACAGCAGGTCTCATACTGCAGGTTTTTTGAGGTATGTTCTAAGCAACGGTGTCTCTGTTTCTTTAGATTAAATATCTTCCCATTTTGAACCCTGTTAGGAGGCTAACTCAAAGAGCTCTAGTGGGTTTGGTTCATGATCCAGTATCATCCACTACTTACAATGAAAATAATGACCAAGACCTTTGTAGAAAAAGAGAGGGGGCGGTCTCGGCCGAAGCGAAAAATAAACTGGCAACCTGAAATTATAACCACGTATATAAAGGCAAAATAATATTTTCCAAGGTTTTTATCACAGAAAGTTAATAGAGCTCTAATGAATATTAATTTATATCCATAGAGACTGCTAACTCCTGTGCTTTTGCTGACATGGCGAGCAATCAATATTTAAATGTCTAATATTTCTTTTGATTTGCCACAATTAATGTTTCATGGCATGTATGTGAGTTGGTAAATTAAAAAATTTAATTAGAAGTTGTCATTCTTGGGTTTTTTGTAAAGACTGAATGGCAAGCAGAGCCATAAAGCCATCTCGTACTCAGGATCGGGGCGCTGATGTAAATATGGGTAGATGATGCTAACAACTCTGAGTTATTTCTTTTTAATCTCCTCATATTTTGAATGGAAACATGGCTTTAAATGAAAATGCTCATTATACAAATTAGATGGATATTATTACTAAGCACATTAATCATTTCTTTTTCTCCAAATGTTCACTTTACAAATGTAATTATTTTTAATCACGCTGGTTCCACTAAATTAGAGATTTGGTTTCCTTTTTATACTCAAATTCCAGGCCTTTGTATTTAAAAGCACATTATTTTTTTTATAGATTATTTTGTGCCATTTTGCTTCAAAAGCACCTAATAAAATTTCAGTAAATGTGATTAAATAGCACAGAAAAGTTGCCATGGTATTTTTCTTCAGCACCATAAAATAGCTGGTTTCTCTATTGCAGGTTTGCAGCTTCACAGGGGGGGTGGATGTGTAATTAATCTGATTCCTTAATGTGCGTATCAAAAATATATTTTCTTGCAGTTCAGTGACCGAGAGTAAGCTATTGAGTTTTTAACCTTGGCAGAAGATCAGGACCCATAGGGCACTCGAATACTGGACTGTAGCTTCTTTTGAAGTCTCACAAGGCACAGAGTAGACCTTGTCACCTCAAAAGCAAACACGAATTCTATCCCATGCTGTAATGAAAAAAAAAAAAAATAAATAAACAAACAAATCCTCAAACCCACGGGAGATTTTTGCAGCCTGCTTTTCTCCTAGCAGTTTGCAGCAGAAAAAGCAACACAACATGTTGTGTTATCAGCTGCCATCTGGCAAAATTTCTTTGTCTGAGCTTTTCACCTGCTTTATGAGGAACGGCGATTAAACTCCACGCAGAAGACTGTTCAGCCTCACAACCCGATCCAGCAATTTCCAGTACTGCCTCGCTGTTAGTGTGTATAATTAATATGGACTTTGAGGCATTAAGCAACAAATTCTGTAATTGGAAGATATTTCATGTGCAGATTAGGAAGCAGCCATCTGCCACCTTCTTTGTGCATTACTGTGGTTTATTTTAGGGGAAAAAAAAAAAAAGAAGAAGAAGAAAAACCCTAACATACATATTTGCCATTTTGCAAAGACCAGACATGCTCCCAAGAGAACCTGGCTTTGCCTTTGCTGGAATGGTAGCTCAGCTACAAGTGTAAATTCACATTCTATGCGCACGTCTTCTGCAGTGTTTTTTGCTAACGTGGTAAGGAGAAGTGCTTCTGTGAGATTCTGCTTAACAAAAAGTTTAGCAGAAGTAAAAAAAAACCAACAAAAAACCAAAAAGTAACCCCCCTGTCTTTTATGTTCATCCACACAGCAATCCATGAATAGCATCTTCTTTGTGATATGAAGTTACTTATGTTGGCATCCCACACTCGAATTGCGGTGTTGCGTTTGGTGCTGCCACACTCCCTGGCTGGCCTTCTATGTTGCAGTGGTTCTGTAGGTTAACCCCCAAACTGTGCTTCTCCTGTGTCTCCCCATTCAGCATGTACCATCTTCATTCTGTTTTCAGCCAAAAAGAACCCCACCTAGCTCCTCTCGTTGCTGCCTTTGGTGTTGGCTATATGACCCAGCCTGCCTCTCCACAATTTGTCTACAAAAAGCATCGTGCAAAAAAAAAAGCAGATGATGGGAAGAGATTAATGGGTGGGATTTTGTAATTTGGGGTGAAGCAGAGAAGTGCTGTGAATATGTGATAGTTAGGAGCGTAGGCACTCATAACCAACATGGAAAGGAGAACATCCATTCCGTGAGGAAACGCTGCTCAGCTCACTGCGCTAACAAATTAACTCATTTTGGCAAAATGGTGTGAAAGGTTATTCTGTTTTCACTCGTTGTGCCCCAGCTTGCTGCTGGAGGGCATGGTGTCCTGACACCAATTGGTGTTTCAAAGGCGGTGTTGAAAGTCAGCAAAGCATCCACACCAGTTTTCTGAGAGTGAGCGAACATCTGTTGAAAAGAAGGTTCAGGGAAAAGAAGAAAAGAGAGAGAGAGAAAGAGAGAGAAAGAAAGAGAGAAGGAGAGAAAGAGAGAAAAAGAGAAAGAGAGAAGGAGAGAAAGAGAAAAGAAAAAAGGCAAGAGAGTCTCAGAGGAACGGGTCCTCTGCCCATGGCCTCCTCTATGTTCTTCTTCAAGGGCCTCTTCCTGTCAAGCTCAGAGGTAAGAATTCAGTCTGTGGGCATTTGAATTGATCCACAAGCACCATGCGTGTAGTTCTTGGGTTGCATTTTATAGTTTTTACTGAGATGTTTGTCTTGGATTTCCACGCGAAGCTCGAGGAGGCAGGCAGCTGTGTTGCACCGCGTTGTGCTCCTCTCAGTCCTGGAGGGGTTTGTAAGATGCCAGCTGAAGTATTTCCCTCCTGCCCTTCCCTTTACAGTGTAGAGCTCATTTTTTTCTTTCTACTCCATAGCAGGTATGCTGGACTCACTCACTTCTTGCAGCTCTAAATATAAAACCCCTCAAATGAACGGCCACAGAGATCCGGTACCGCCGGGAGCCATGGCAGGAATTCTTTTGTCGGTGTCATTGCACCTCCCTGGCATGTTAAAGAGCTTGCAGCTCCATCAGCGGTGGGATGAATTTCCTACGACTTTTTGTGCCAGTGTTGGCTTCTCAGGGTCCGATGCGGGTGACTCGTCCCCATCTGTTCTTTCAGTCAGAGGATGCCAATAGTATTGGGAGCCTGCTTTTTATTAACTTTCCCGGCTCTGTGAAAGCTTTTAGGATTTTACTAAGATCTCTGCCTTTTTTTTCAAAATTTGATGGAAATCTTTGCATTTGCTGGGTAGGATGAAGGCACAGATGTATGCGTACGTACAGCATGGTTACCCAGCCTCAGTTTCCCTAGGAAAGCTGACTAAAAAGTGTCCACTGCACCCCCAGTCCCCATCAGCGCTCAGTGGCAAAACTGTCTTAAAAGGCATTTAATTATGGAAGGATTTTAAAAGAGAGCGAGTGATGTGAGTTCTGTCTAGTTTGTAGTAAATGGACTGGGTTTTGTTTTTTTTTTTCACCCCTCAGAATCCTTGACATATGACCTTTTGCTTATGTAAAATACTTGAGCTGTTCATTCATAGGTTTAACTACGCTGAAGACTATCCAGTGGAAAAAAATCTTATTATCTCCGGCTTAATGTTTCATTATCTGGCACAATATGAGGATATTAGACTTTGATTGCTGGTTCTCTTCAGAGATTACAGCATTTAAGTTCTTATTCCCATCTTCATTTTAAATTTTATCTTTTTTTTTTTTTTTTTTTTTAAACTGGTCACGTTTACGTTACATTTAAACCTTGTCTTTAAAGTTTTCAGGTTAAAAAGTTTAGGCGAGAAATATTCTATTTAGGTTTACCTTAAATTGCCCAGTTTATTCTGGTCCTCATCCACTCATTTCATATCTTAACAATATGTAGACAAAATAATGGACATCAAGCAACTGCAATGACCACTCGCTACACACCAATTTCACACATCTGACCAAAAAAAACCATCTCCAAGAATGATATGGTAATTTGATGCACCTATGCATTTGCCAAAATCATTGATCTCTGGCAACATCACTCAAAATTATGTAAATAAGTTATTGAAGTAGCTCTGTGAGTCACAACAGCACATCTGTTTGGAATCTCCTGTACTCAGAAAGGCATATACATTTGCTGTGCATGGATCTTCAGTCTCTATGAATCATTTGATTCTTTTTTTTCCACGCTATAAAATTGCCATCTTTATGGCCAGGCTTGATGTACGATATGGCTGAAGAATTGTATGAGTTAATTAAAGAATAAAGGGCTGTCCTTTCTGCTGTATATTTCTGTTCCTGGCATTAGCATCTTAGGACCCCTGGTTTGCACCGTGCGGAGATTTAACTGTAAGTGAATCATAGAGGTTGTGGTAGGTGTACCCTCATACTTTGCAGGAGCACATGATTTAGTCCAAAATCCAGAGAATTTCTACCACCAAGGCAAGCATCTGCACTCCTAGGACATCTTTGCCTTTCCTTGAAAGCATCAGTAACACCCCAGACTGCAAAGCAGAGTAGTTGCTGCAAACGGTAATCCCCCTAAGAAAACGAACGTGGAAAATTAGGGCAGAAAAGGATCACTTAAAATCCGTCTGCTGCTGTCCCAGCTGCCCCTTCTGTCTCATCCCAGTCAGGCCTGGGCATCAGCCTCTACCTTAAATCTCCTTGATGTTTGCTTTTTTTTATTTATTTTTGCTTGTTATTGTTATTTTTGCTTTTTCTACCCCAAATGGAAGGCTGTTCCAGGAAATCACTCTTTGAATAGCTAGAAATCTCCCTCAGCTTTCCAGTCAAAATTTATTCATGCCAATTAATGCTCATTTGTTCTCATGCCAACATTGTTCTTTAGCCTAAATTGCTCTTCTGGCTCCCTGATGCTTACCCTGATGTATTTATAGAGCTCAGTCTCAGCCTCTGCTGTGCTGAGCTACGTCAGACAAACACTCTTCGTTCACTCTCGAGAGACAAACTCCTTCTCTCTTTGATCATCCTGCACCTAGGCCCTGTTGGGTTTATATTTTTGTGCAGAGCTGTCAAGAACCGTCCCTTGAACTTCAGACAAGGTCTCCTCAGATTGTCTTATGTCGGCAGTGATCCTGGGAGGAGAGAATTGGGGTCACCAGCGTGGCCTATTTTGCATCAGGCTTTGGAAGTGAGTGTGTGTCCCACTAGCCAGGTATTCCCAGTCGGTAGCTCTAAGCTCATACCAGACCAGAGATGAGCAAAACCAGGGAGCATCTTCAGTTTTCAATATGTGCATTAAATAATAGCTTCTTCCTCTGTTCCTATGTCATGGTAGTTCCCACGAGCACTTTCCTTTTCATCAAGAGAATATTATTTAGACAGTCAGAAGGAAGGCACCTGTAGCCTTCCTTCCTGTCCATCAGAGGGATAAAAGAATGCCTCCTTATATTTACATTTTGAAAGCATGAGATTCTGCTTAGCTTGCTCATCATCCTCCAGTACGAGCTAATACATTTGTAGAATGTGCTCTCTAAAACAGTTTTAAAAGATAAAATATTATAATTGCTCTGAAGTACAGAACAATCTTTTTCTCCGTATTAGTCTCAGAGTGAAAAATAGCGTGAAAGTGTCAGGAACTTTAACCCATTGCTGGTTTTCCACCTAACTTAACATGTTAACGTGACTTAAATGATCTTAAAGGTCTTTTCCAGCCTAGATGATTCTGTGGGCCTTAATTTTGCAGCCCACAATACAAGTTCACTTTTAACGGCATCTTTCATAAATCACCCTTCTTCTGTACAGTCTTTATTATTGTCATATATGTTTATTATTATGTTTATTATGTTGTTGTTGTTTATTATTATATTATTATTACACACTCCACTAGCTGAAAGGGGCCTATGAGAAAGCTGGGGAGGGTCTGTTCACAAGGGTCTGCAGTGACAGGACAAGGGGTAATGGTTTAAGCTGGAAAAGGGCAGATTCAGGTTAGACAGGAGGAAAAAGTTCTTTAATCTGAGGGTGCCAAATCACTGGAATAGGTTGCCCAGGGAGGTGGTGGAGGCCCCATCCCTGGAGACATTCAAGGCCAGGCTGGATGAGGCTCTGAGCAGCCCGACCTAGTTAGAGATGTCCCTGCTCAGTGCAGGGGGGTTGGACTGGATGAGCTTTAGAGCTCCTTCCAACTCAATACATTCTGTGATCCTATGACTATTGTGTCATATTTTTTCTTCATGTCAATGTTATTAGATATGCAGATTTATAATATCACAAGGATACTTGTGGTTTTTCCTTGAGATTATTTTGCTCTAAGAAAAGAGGTGTAGTCTTTAGTTTCAGTTACAGAGAGAGATACCCTGTCTCATTCCTGTGGGTACTGGTTTGTTGCAAACAGACTGGAAAAGTTAGAAGCACTTAGAGAAATGAACAGTAGAGACGGCCAAACACCACAAGAAAGGTTTCTAAGTCCATGCAGGTTATTGGGCTTTAAAAGGTACATGGCTTTGTCATATTGCTTCCTAGGACCCAATTTGGTCTTCACAAATATGCCATACAACTGTAATTCCTCTCACATACTGGGCTTATCATCTCCCTGCCCTTTACAGCCTTCCTCATGTCCTCTGTTAGCTCTAATAAAAACTAATCCACAAGAGGAGGCTCAAAAGACCAAGCTGACCGAGCTCAATTAGTTCTTTCATTAAGTTGATAATTGAGCAATAAGCCACTGAGCCAGCCCGGCCAAGGGGGCTGTGGCGAGGTAGCTCTGCTCACCAGGTCTTTCAGAACACCAGCATTTATATCTCAGGCTTTTACCTCCTCCTGTCTGTAAGCCAACTGGAAGGGCCCTCTTGTAGAGCTCATCACACGCGGACTCCAGCGAATGAGGCTGCCAGCCCTGTCTGCCTGGCACCAGCCACTTAGGATGTGTAAATATAACTCAGTGTGAGTGCAAACCAGTTGGGGGAAAAAAAAAACCCAACCCTGGTAGTTGTTCTTCACGCATTTCAGCAGAGCAGAAGGGGGGGGGCTTTGTATTCTAGTGACTGCATGCAGCAGGTAGAGGTGTGGATCTTGGTTAACACCAGGCAGATAGAGCCCTGACAAGACCACCGTTTGTTGCTCTTGCTGCGCTCAGAATCGGCCCGATGAACACCAACTGTAGCCTGCAAGATGCAGATCTTTCGAGCAGGGTGTGTTTGCCTGGGCGTGCTATCACCGTGATGTGTTTTCTGCCCCAGGAAGAGTTTGGCTTTGGCTCTTTGGATGGTACGCTGAGCCTGTCTGCTTCTGCCCGCGTAGGTACGCCTGCTGAGTCACTGTCCTGAGGCATATGCAATTGCTTTGTCATTGCGTTTGTCTTCTGTCACCCTTTCTGGGTGCTTTTGAAGACAAATTGCCAGGTCAGATGAGCCTTTCGGGTGGTATAATGTGTCCGTAGCCTTCTGCTCTGCACCGGATCAGGCTGCCCACGGCTGTGCCCCGGATGCCCTCGTGTGTTCCTGTTCCCCTGACATGGGCACGTTGAGGCGTGACGGGGAGCGTAACGTGGGCTTTTACTGGGAACGCCAAAAGGTGAGCAGCCAGAACTAGACGTTAAGTTTTAACCTTGTTTTTCTGTGGTGAGGAAGTGCCCCTGCACTCTCCTGCAGAAATGGCACCTTTTGGAGGCAGTTCTGTCCAGGTGCTTTGTGTAAAAAAGGGTGGGAAATGCAAGGATTTGGGCTGGGAGGAAGACAGGGGGAAAACAGGAGGGTCCAGGAAGGGTGTCGGTGATGCAGCAGTGTTTAGAAGCAAAATCCAACCATCTATCCACTCAGGAGGCAATCCTCCTGCCCTTGGCATGGTGTGCAGTAGTTTCCTGTGTGCGTTTCCGTCCTGGGATATCCTTGGGTACAAGACACCAGAGTTGTTTGGAAGAGAAGAGCCAGAGCAATACATTTTCTAAGGGCTCTGCGAGCAACTCAGATGGGTTTTCAGAAAATTTCCCCCTGCAATTGAATATTCAAAAAATGCTCTGGCAATAAACCTCGACCCATCTGTGACAGCGGGTAGCAGCTTGTTTTAACTTTACGATGCTGGAGACAGACCTCTAATCTCAGCGGGTGAAGAAATAGCCCTATAAAAGGTAAGGCGTAATTAATATAATCAACAATTCTCCAGTAATGCCTGGAGATATCAGAACTTAGTTCGTGTATCCTTTGGGGAGCATGGAAATTAAGTTTTGTACTTTCTGGCAAAAAGGTTGATCTTTCTATTCTGAGTACTCTTATCTCAACGCGTGCATGCAACAGCAACTAGTGCACTTCCACAGTTCTGTGATATTCTTGTTGGAATTTGATTCCTTCCGTTACTAGTTAAGGGAGGAAGATCTGAAACATCCTCAAAGTCTAACGAGACGCTCATGTGCTAGCAAGAGCCTTTGAATGAGCTTGTTTTAGTCGAAATATTGCGAGTGTGTTAATTCGGAGACCTTCAACGGCGCTAAAACCACTCACTGACAAATGCCTCGTTTTCTCTTGATAACACTCGCTTTAATGTTGCTGTAAATGCCATCAACTTTGCCGTAATGGTGCAGCGTTAGCCGTTGAAATCTACCTTCAATGGTTATTTGGATTCTGGATTTTGCATTTTCATTTGATCCCGCATGCTTCTGACAATCCCGGATTGATTTAAACCCAGGTGATTATAGGACCTTGAAGTAAAGCAGAATCCCGGGTACATTACAAAGGCGAGGGAGCAGCTCGATTCCAGGCAACACCCGAGCTAATGTCTCTTTTCTAATTGAATGATAGGCAGGCACTTTGCAGTGCCAGCAAGTATGGTTAAATCAAATCGACGCTGGGTGTCAGACCAAGGGTGCTAATAGGCTGGGTTCCCTCCGAATGGGTAGGGCAAGACAAATACCTTAAAAGCAAAGGTCATCCTTATCTTTCGGGTTTGGCAGCACAGACTTAAATTGGAGAACAATAATTGCTTGGAGGGGAAATGAACTTCCTACAGTTATCTCAAATGAGTTCGGTAATGAAAATCTGGAAGGGTTTGGTTTTTTCTCTTCCCGTACCATCCTTCATAATTCAAGACTTCTCGCCTTCATACCTTGTTGTATTTGTTGCCTCCGCTCCTGCTCAGACGGGAGTAGGGATTGTTTTCTTTTTGCTTAAAGCATCTAGCACAACGATGTCTTGAGCCTTGCTTCAGGTGCTGATGTAGCAGCTACTAAGCAACAATGGGTCAAAGTACGGGAAACAGGAGGGGGCTGCGAGTGTCTTGGGGAGCAGTGCTAGGAAGGTTGGGTCGTTGCTTCCTTCAGCAACCAGCAGAAAGAGAAATAGGCACCTTGGTGACATTGCAACATCATTCCCCTGCTGAGTTCATGAACTTTTTGCCGGTGCTAAAAGAATGGCCTCTTCACAGAGCTGAGTACCTTGGGCAGGGGAAGGGTTTTAACGCTGCTTTCAGCGTTGAACGTCAGGTACTGAGTCTGGACCCCACTGGTTTGTGTGGGGCTCGCGGGCTCCTTGGAGTTAAGTATGTGCCTGTGTCTTGGCTCAGGATAGTGGCCAGATTGCTCTGAACGCTTGTGTAGTGCAGATTAATAATAGTGCTGGTAGCAGTTCGTCAGGGTACAGGGTAACTACCGTCAGCACAGCAGCAGCAGTGACAGCACAGTAAAAATGCCACATGTTTGCAGCTGAAGGTTTGTGTCTGATGATGAAGCAGGTTGAAAGGAGCTGCATTTCAAGGAGTTCGGCAAAAAAACAGCAACACCTTCTTATGCTAAGAAGTAAGAAAAAGATGTTCAGTGAATAGCAGGACCTGCTACCTATTGTTCATGTCTGAGAGTCCTACCAGCATTTCAGCAACGTTTGAGTTGTGGTGTTACTGATCTAGGGCTTCCTGCCCCATAAGAGGCTACTGGGAGCCATCTGGGCAATGCCATCCCCCACATCAAGTTACATGTGCAAGAGGGAAAATTCTCCTGAGAGCCAGATCTGGTCAGAGGATCCATACGGGATGCCTTTCAAATCCTGCCAGCACCCCCAGGGTGAGACAGGAGGGGGGGTGACTTACCAAGGGGCTTCTTTCCAGTCTTGACCTTCATGGCTTGTGCTATTGGAGGGTACACGTGGAGGGAGCCACTTCTGCACTCTTGGGTAGCATGAGATGAGAACTGAGAGAGCTCTGTGTGCTGCTGCTGGAGCCAGGAGAGGTTGTGTCGTGCTGCTTGTCACCGTGTCTTTGGAGAGCCTAGAAACATGAGAACTGGGGAGAACAGATCCAGCAGGTCCAGCCCTTGAGAGCACGGAGGGCTGGACACTCGTGCACTTCGTACCTCCAGTTCCTTGGAGCTGGCCAAAGCCTTTTTCTAGACTTTTGTTAGAAAATGCTCTGAAAAATCTGTAGGAAGGTATCCAACAGCCAAATTCAAACAGAGCAATTTTATTTATTTTCTTTCTTATTGGTTTCATTTTACCTATCAATAGCACTGCCCGTGCCTAGCCTTTTTAATTGCAACTGTCATAATCTGCACTGTGAATTGCAGTGATTCCACCACGATGCAAGGAAACATTTTGACACTGCGATAACTGAACGTTTTGCTCAAAACATTTTTGACGTCCACAAAGGTACAATTTTGATGTGGTCATTTCATCATTTCCTATAGGCCAGGTTGGAAACTCTGTTCCACGATACATTTTGAGTGTGTGCGACGAATTTTTCTCCCTTGATTTAGAGAGTGCAAAATAATGAGCTAACTAAACACCAAAAATCTGGAGCTTCTTGCAAGTTGAAAATTCCGTGGTTTATTTCCCTCTAATACCAAGAGAGAAAAGGTTAATCTGAGAGTACACAAAAATTCACATTTAGAAAATCTGGTCTCCACGAGGCTGTGAAATCCTTAATTTGTTTATTTCTCCCGAAAGAATATAAATCACTGTTGCATCCCCCAAATGTTTGTGAGTTTATCAAAAGGAGCATTTATTCAGCATTCATTCCACTCTGTCATTAAATCCTCTGGATTATATGGCTGTTGTTGTCTTTTAAATTCCTGGTAAATATGTTGCTGACAACCAGCTGTTCTTTTCAGTGCATCATAACCAAGCGTCCTAGAGTAGGATCATTAGTCTGCTTCCAGCCATCTCTTTTATTGATGTCACTCAGGGAGATGACAATGGCCATCTGCAACTGTGGGCAGCTTTTGTTTTGGAGGAACGAGCTCCGGCACCATCGAGGGCAGGGGAACGTGAGGGACAGGGCAGAGCTTCAAGGATATTAGCTGACCCGGAGCAGAAAGGCTTGCTGAGAGCCTGGTAAAGGGACATTTTGGTGTCTCTGAAAACTATGGCCCTTCTTGCCCTGAGGTTGCTTCGGAGCCATGCAGACTGGTGACGCAATGAGAAGCTTCTTGGGGCTGGAGCCCCAAGGGAAATGTGAGGGAATGTGGGGAAACGTGGGAGCCATCGCACGACCTGGTTACCCCTGGGATGCTGCAGGTCTGAACAGACCCTCTGCACCCTCAAACCCTCTGCTTCCTCCTGGCCCCTGGATGGTGGGCCCATGCCAATGGCAAGCTCCATCACATCAGCTGGAGGTAAGGAGAGCAGCAGCCTGTGTGTCTACCACAACCATCCCATGGATGGAACAACCTGGACACTGACCCCGTGTTTACGTTCCCATTTCCAATATAAGGGTAGCCCGTTGGCAGGGAAAGTATTTGGGCGTATGCAATAAATCTCAGTTATGGTAGAGTCTTTTTTTCCCCTCATACTCCTGCCCTGTGCTGCATTTGTTAAGGAAAAGGTCAGAGCTTTTCAGCTGTGTTTGTTTCCCCCCTTGGCCCCCTGCTTCATCTTCCCCATGCTGCTTTGAACTTCTCTGTGGTCTGAAGCATCAGGTTTGGTTCACTTGCATTTCATAGAACCGCAGAATGGCAGGGGTTGGAAGGGACTTCCAAAGATCATCGAGTCCAACCCCCCTGCCAGAGCAGGGTCACCCAGGGCAGCCCACACAGGAACAGAGCCAGGGG
>WTSP01013971.1:101800-116493 GCA_025331215.1 Actenoides lindsayi
GACTCACCCACCTAACTGTTCGTAGGGAGAGGGGTGAGTGGTTGGTGTGGGGGCGTTTGGGGGGCGGGGGGGGGGGGGGGGGGGGGGGGGGGTTCTCTATTGATTTTTGGAGGCCTTCAGGTTGCATACCAAAAACTTTTGAAACCCAAGGTGACTTTTCTGTTGTACTTATACGTACACGGTGGTGTGTATCGTGGGTGGTTGATGTAGTAAGCAATCCAGGAAGTGAATCCCCAGTAAAAGATACAGCCCTGGAATGGACAAAAGATATTTTTTCATTAGGAGGGACAACAAGCAAGTCTTATAACTTTATAAATAATTCTGGCAAGTGCAAAACCCAGATGACCACTGAAAGGTTTTGTGGTGGCTTCTTGAGTCACAGAATACAGATCTTGTAAAGATGCTGTGAAGCCACTAAAAAATAAAAAACAAAAGGATGCCCAGTGCAGATTTTTTTGATTGTGTTGAATGTGTTTTATGCCTGTTGTAGCAATTGATGTTTGATTTCTCCTTATTGCCACTGAAGGTCACTTTTCTCTGAGTTGTACTATTGAAAGGCTAGGGCTGGTGGACAAAGCTGAGCTCTTCCTATATTTTAAACTCAGCATTTCCAAGCAAGACAGAGCTAGCCAAACAGAACACTAAGCCACTCAAGACAACAGAGAGTAATACTGAGTAGGCAGAGTTTAACCCTGGCAAAAAACAAAGGCACAGAGTCCCTGCAAAGCTTTTTGAGCTACATGCTCTATCTAGTCCCATGGGTTCAGCCCCACTTCATCCTCTTGTGCAAAAGCAGCACCCCAGCTGCCTTTGGTTGGTGCCTGGAGCCATGGCCTTGGGAGAGCCCAAGCAGGGATCATGTGATTGTGTTCCTGTGTAGGGGTCACTGTTCCTGTCCTTTCTGTAAGGAAAAAATCAAACCCAGCAGCTAAGCAGCCAAAACCACCCTGGAGACTGGCTAAAGCCTTTCTACGTGTCTTAAGTTAAGGGTCTCACACTTAGTACCTTCTTGAGAAGAGCAGTGTGCTGGGACTGGCTACAGCTCCATCCCACAAGCAGGGCTGCAATCAGGCTTTCCCTTTTTTGATCTTTTTATGCAGTGCCACCATGGTACATGTATCACAGACATGAGGGGACAACAGTAACTGTGGGTCTTTAACTCCCACTTGCATGAATCACTTTGGAAGTGGCACTGTGGTTCCAAAGCCATTTAGCTCATATTCTCCTTGCTCCTTTTTTTTTCTTTTTCCTTTTTTAGCTTTTTCCTTTTTCCTTTCTCTTTTTTTTTTTCTTTTTCCTTTTTTTTTTTTTTTTTTCCCCTTTTTGCCTTCTCCCCTTTTCCTTTCCTTTTTCCTTTTCTTCTTTCCTTAAAAAACAACACTGTGTATGGTAAAACATCATCTCTGGCCATGCATCCCATTACCTCCTTTCTGGCTGGAATCGAGTGGAGCCCCATGTCACGGCCATACATTTATGTCCCTCACTAAAACCTTAAATGTATCACAAAATTTTTAAAGAGAGGGTCTTTGCATCACACTGGCTGGGATGAAAATGATGGAGATTTGAGTACGTGAAATAAAAGGAAGGAGAGCTCTGAGTAATGACACACAGTTAAAATTCAGGAGGCCTTGGAAGACAGAAGACTTTAGGACAGCTCAGTATCTTCCTTCCTGAGGCTCCCACCTATAGTAGGAGAAAAATCTATGCTTTTTTTCCACTTGTAATTTGATTTTAGCTTCTTAAGGCAAGGTCTGTCTCTTGCTCCATATTTATATTGCACTGAGGAAATGGAGTGTGATTTCTGTCAGCGTTGCTAGATATTGCAGCAGTGTATCTCATCACAAAATAGCTTTCAGCCTGAAAAATAACCCGGACACGACAAGTCAGCCCCTTGGGTGAATGAGTCAAAGTGGACAGTGACATGCAGGAGCTAAAATGGACATTGATTTCAGTTCCTGTCCTTGAGGACATGGCCCTGAAATTCCTCCCACATTTGTATTTTGACTAATCATAATTCCTGGAGCTAGAAAGTAAATTATTCTTTTTTTTTCCCCCGTCTTCTTCCAAGGACCTCTGATAGGAGGACATTCTCTCTTACATCAAATGATGAACATATTGTCACCTTTATCATATTTTTCAGAGGAGTGTGCCCTTCTGAAAACTTGTGAACAAACAACGTCTCCAGCAGATGCCTGATGTAGTGTAAACAGTGGCAGAAGCAGGCCAAGCTGGAAGAAAAGGAAAAAAAAAAAAAAGGAAATTAAGGTAAGGGAAACATTGCTTTTTATTACTTCACAGTTTAACTTCCCAAAAGGAATAAGAGCCAATATTCCCAAACTGCAGAGTCATACTGAGATAGTAGGATTTAAGATATTGTCTTAATTGAAGCATCTGGAGCCAGAGATTGATGGAATCGTTTTCAGCGTTACACGAAGTCGCTTTCATTTTGCAGAGAAGCAACTTATTTTTTACTAGCCTTGAATGAAAAAGAGCTCCTTGAGCTCTGACTGTGATACACAGACCTGCCAAGGCATTCAAAGAGGCCAGCTGTGTGCACGAGCCAGGCGGCTGCTCTGCTTTCCCAAACGACGTCTCCCATCTTTTAATGCCACCTTAATGCTCTTGCAGGATGAGCCTGACGTTTCAGAACGTTCTCAATAGCTTCTGAACGGTTTCCTTGTCCTCTGCCAGCTCAAGTAGCTGCGTGGAGGGAGTTTGTGCTTCATTTCCTAGTGGACGCAAAATGAGATTTTTTTTTGGTTGCAAAGTGAATCCGTTCCGATGGCTTTCTTGTTTTTTTTTGTGGTCGCCCGTTACACAGAAGTGAGGTAATTGTTGTAGAAATTGTTGTACTGATTCCCTTTTGAGGAAGATTATGAAACAATAACGGGCGCTGCTGATGTACTTTGGAGAATGAGCCGCGGCTCGTAGAGATTTGAGGTTCAGAAACGAATGTCGAGAGTGATTCCCGGTGGCATTTTTGTCTTGGTTACATTTACCGTGCTACCAGAGCCCATCTCACTGCAGCCCAATTAGAAGACGTAAATGGAAAGTGGTTTTCAGCATGTGAAATCTCAAATACTTCCATTATGTATCTTGTATGGTAGCCAGAGTCAAAGATTAAACTGTTTCAAAGTAATTAAAGCAGAGAGAGTTGAGCGAAGAAAAATTCGAACGATTAATGACTTATCCAAAATCTGGAGCAAACTTCCAGCTTTGCTGGGAGTTTTTAAATTAATTTGCCTTAGGATTGGGACCTCAGACAAACCTCTTAAGGGGTGGTGACTGCAAGGATTCTGTACACCTCTTGCCCACTTAAAAGAAGGTGAAGGTAAAGCTCTTGCTGGCTCTTCTGTGCTGCTGGAAACTCTCTCCTTTTAAATATATGCGCAAGAGATGGAAGACAAGCATCTTGCAGCTCTGCATTTGAATTCAACTATTCTTTGTTCTCCTTCCCAGCTCCACTAGCTTCCTTAATATCTCTCCCAGTCTCTGTTCCCCGACTGCAAATGGTATTGTCACTCACTGCTTCTCTCCCGTATAGCAGCTCCCTTGATGCTGCAATCCAAGGGTGGGAACACGCGGTGTGGGAAAGTCATCCAGTTCCTTGAGGCTCCTCATTCCCTGGGTGCCCTCCCCTTCCTGCTGCTCCAACCTATGCAGCCCCCTGGCTTTCCTTGGTCACGTCCCACCCCTCTGCCAGGCACTGATCCCTCAGAACAGGGACAATCACACTGGAGAGAAGTAGATTCCTTACGTGTCAAAGGTTCCCAACCTGCCTGGTGTGTTACCCACCATCCCATGAAGGGGTACAGTTGGTGGTGGCAGTGCCTTCAGCCTCCCTGGCAGTCACCATGCAGAGCTGCTCGACCCTTTCTTGTCCATTAACAGTTCCTAATCCCTCCCGTTGATCAGCTCTGCTCGGTTTCTTCCAGAGACCTTCAAAAGGCTTGGGAAGGGGACTGTCAAAGGTTGTAAAAAGCTATCTTGGTTGCCTGTCCTCTCTTTGTTGCTTTTTGACGTGCTCTTGAGTTACAGCAGACTAAGCAGGTTGCAGTTCCTTGTGGTAAGCTCCAGCTAGAGTGTATTGGAGCTGTTTCATTTTCCTTGCCAACGTCACCGTTCCAGCAATGGAGGGGAGCAAAGCTGGCTGGTTTATGCTTATATACAAGCTGCTTGTTTACGTACAGCTAGGTCCAACCTGTGCTCTTCACCTCTCTGTAACGGTGGCTGAGCTCTTGGTGGTGTTCATCACTTGAGTGTTTTATTTCTGACAAGTCTTTCAGAACTCCAGGACGTTGCATGGGGTCCTGGAGAACAATGGCAGCTTGGAGAGGTTAGTTTCAAAAATCATATTACTAGTTCTGAAATCCTGCGGTGCTTCTTTTGAGTTCCTCAGTTGTTCTTGACCTGACTCATGACATGCAGACCTCTCAGAATTCCTCATGGTTGTGCCCAGCTGGGAGGGCTGGGGAGGTGGTTATCTTCTGAGCTGGATGCTGATGCTGCTCATCTTATGAGTGGGAATATGCTGTGAAGAGACTGGGACTGGGACACCTGAAGCCTTGTCCTCTCTTCTCTGTCAAGCATGACTTTGGGTTCCTACCTGCAGTGTTTCTCACTCCACCTCCTGTCCAGGCTGTGTGTCTAGAGTGCCAACCAGCTGGGGAAAATACTAACTACATCTCCCACTGTGACCAGGTGCAGTGACCGCGGTAACTGGGATCTCAGTTTTGATCGGGCTTCCGAGTGCTGCTAAACCTGCTGTTGCTCTGAACAGTCAGAAACTCGCCCAGCCCAGGCACGCAGCCTCACACCCCTCGTGACCCCCTTGGGCAGGGAAATGCAGCCTCTGTCCCTCTAGCTCCCTGGCCTCCAGGAAAAGAGCTGGCACAAGTGTCACTTACTGAACCACTGGATGACGGAGGTTCTTCTTGCTTTCCGCTTGGTCATAAATCGTTGACAGGCGAATGTAAAAAAGCAGATATATTACAAGAGGCCCGGTGTACTCTGCTAGAAAAAACTAGAAATGAAAAAGCAAACAGCTGTATCAGAGTAGGAAATTGTACCACCAAAGGCATGAGAAAGAGAATACCCCTGCCCACAACACATGTTCATCCTTCAGACGTCATTTTGGCTTCATTTTGAGGACTTAAATGACATGTAGGGGTTTTTTTCCTGCTGTCTCTTTGGCAAGGGAGTAAAATCCATCTAGGAAATGAGAGAGAGGTGTCTGTGCAGAACGTTAACCTAGTCAGGAATGCTTCATGGGAGGTGGTGGAAAGCACAGTTATCTCCTCTTTATATTTTTGGCTGTGCCATCAGATGCCGATTTGGAATCTAAATAACCCTGAAAACCGTGGCCCAAAAGCTGAAGGTAATTTGCTTTCTGCCAGTGATACGGCAGTTAAAAGCCAACCAAGCGTAACAGGAACGAGCACAGCTTCCAACCCTGGTTGCTAGCAAGAGGCATCTGGAAGGGAGGGATCGTTGCTTGCAACGCGGTGCTGGGTGGAAGAGCAGGACCTGCCTGCGTGGTGTATGGTGCTGCTCCTCCCTGAATTAGCCTGCAATGGGCAGACTGGACAAGTAAGAGAACAAAAACCAGAAAGAAATCATTTTATCTCCCCGCTGGCACCACTGCTAGCCACAGAAAGCCAGGAGGACCTGTAGGGGCAAGGAGAGAAGGTGGAATCGTAGCTCTGCCAGGAGTCACCCCCGCGTTTTTACATTCTGGCTTTGGTTTGGTGCAGCCTGTATTGCCTTTTGGCAGGGCACACTCTTAAGCTACAAACAGCTGGAGGAAGAGAAACATGGTTAGAGTGATGTGAGGTCTGGGTTTGATCACCCATCCCCACTGGGGTGGATCTCAGAGTCAAATGGAAAGGGTGTAGTCCTGCATGGTTACCAAGGACCAGCAACTGGCAGCTCGGGTGCATAGTGTTGCTTAAGGGCTAACGATTCCTAACTCATGGGCTGGTACTGCAATAGAACTGTAATGGGTAAATACCTGTGGTTTAAGAAAGCAACAATGAATTTAGACCACCTTTCTCTAAAGTAGTATTTTGCAGGCAGTCTGACCCCCAGGTTGTTCTAATAGCTCTTCAGAAGAGCTTTGAAACAGAAAGGTTTTCTTGCAGAAGTACTCTGTAGGTAGGTTTCCTTCATTCGGAACCCCCAGTGCCATTTCTCTTCTTCTATTATAGGGGGAAACTGCTTGAAGCTTCAGCCTTTCATAGTCTCCAAAAAGTAACAGACTTAGGTGTTCTCTACCAGGGAAATGTCACATTCAGTAAGTTCCATGTGATCCCACGATTCCTGTGCTCCATTTAGACACGTCCCAGGAGCGGTTGTGGTTGTACATATGAAAACGTCAAGGAGTATTTAAGTACCCGTAGTATTTAAGAACCCTTGGCTGTGGTGTGTGGGGAAACACTTATTAATTATTGTGTCCCAGAAGCAGTCATATGGGTCTGTTCCTAACGGTGAGCCCCGGGTGACAGGCATTCTGCAAACCCTCTGAGAGATGGGCTCTGCTGTTAAAACCTAATACACTGAATATAGGCAGTGGTGGTGCTGGAGATGGAGGAGCAGATAATATGGTCTGGGCAGGTCAGTGTAGGAGCTTGGAATGAGCTGCTTTCTTCAGTGTAGCTTTTCCTCTCAGCCACGAGTTGCACCACAAAATACACCCGTAACTGCCAGCTTTTGCCATCTCTTTGGCGTGAGCTTCTCACAAAGCCGCCAGGAAAAGTTTGGCAGGACTTAGCACCGAGTTGTGGTTACTTGTCACTACATCCAGAGTTCCTCCTTTACCCTACGGCTGAATTCAGCTGCTGAAAGGAGAAGGAAAGCTTCAGGATTTAGTAAAACAATCCAGTGATACCCGAGTCCCCGTGACTGGAGGAGGAGGTGTTTTTGATGCAGGAGGTGGGAAGCAGAGCCTCCCACCAGAGCATTCCAGAGAAGCAATTGAGAGCACCAGCAGCAGCTCTGGAGTGGGGGTTTGTGGAAGCGAGCAGCATCGAGCATGCTCGGGGTGCTCTGCAGGCTGGGGACAAGGTCCTGGCTCATCTTTGTGTCAGTCACATCCGACACAACGCGGGAATTGCCCACGTAGGGGCGGGCAGTCCGGGGTCGCTGCGAGATTGTCTGGCAAGGCAGGACTCTGCTTTTCTCCTGTGTCACTGCTGGAACATAGTTAAGGGCAGTAGTGTTCTGGTTTAGAGGATGAGCTTCAATTTGCTGTAGTGGTTTTTTGTGGGATATTTTTACATTTGAGGTGAGTTTTAGTCTGTTCCCCTCTGTTGCATCTCCCGTGCTGCAACCTCTGCTCTCCTCTTCCCCACTCATTTAAAATTCATCAGAAATGAAAAGGGAGTTCCAGAAAGGCAGGCAGAGAAACTCTGCTAAAAACCCCACAAGTTCAAGCAGGTGGAAGGGAAAGTGTCTTAAAGCAACACAAAATTACAGTCAGTTCTAACCACTGGCAATCAAAGGCAAGCACCATTCCATGACTATTGGTTCTCAGTGAATATATGCAATTAAGCCTACCTAGCATCTTCCTACTCATCCTATAGCTGACTAATTGCTGGGCTTGGGGAGTTATCAGTTGTGTAAGGATCAGTTCAGCCTATTGTTGTTACAGATATTTAAAATACCTACAAAATTACTAAGATAACTAGTTCCTGCTGACATATCCTGCAAAAGTAATTAAATTCCAAACAAACCCCTGGAAATAATAGCATTTTAGCTTGTCGTTTCTGGACAAGAAAATGCCATTTTGTAAAAAGAAATGACAAGAAATACCATTTTGTAAAATATAAGGGAGTGATAATTTAAAACACAGAGCAGTTTTCTTCTGTAGAAATATAAAATCCATCCAATATTTAGGAAAAAAAAAAAATCATTTTTTTATCACAGTCTTGTGGGCCTGCCTGGATTATTTTGATGTACTCGGTGCAGCCAAATATGGTGGTCCACAGTAAACACAAAGATTTTTGTTCTTGGAGCATTACATCTCTTTCATAATGTGGATAGTTCAACAGAATTCAAATGTTGAGCTCATCTCTAACTCCCTGAAGAAAGAAAACAGGAGGTTGCCCCTTTTTCCCACATTCTGTACACTCTATTTCATATCTTGCACAGTGTCTAGTTCTCTTTCCTTCTCTCCAGTGTCAGGCATGATATGGTCTATACACCTCTTAGTAGCATAGAGAAAGCGCTGCTCTTGAGTCAAACCTCACCCAGGCATGAGCTCCATACAGGGTCCTAAACAAAAGCTTCAGGATCTGGGGACCTGATTCAGTAATAGCTGATCTGGAAACACCTACTACGTAAACGATGAAACGGAAACCTGAGAATCAAGAGAGCTAAGGTAGGAGCCTCCATCACTCCAGAGGTGATGAGACAAACGGGAAGACAACACAGAACAGCTAATTTGCAAACCAGCAAGGCATCTCGTCTTGCATGAGCCAGGTCATACCTGCTTCTTTTATCTCTGTTCAGACAATCGTGCCACTAACACCCTGCTGAACTGACTTAACAACCAGGTCAGGAGTTACAATCCTAGACCTTACAAAGCAGAGGGTATATTTAGGGAGATAGAAATGGTGAAAGGAACTCTTTAAAGTTATTTGAGGGAATGTGAGGTGAATTTTCTGGCTGGCAGGGGCAGCTGGCACAGTGCCTGACACCATCCCAACAGGTCTCCTGCGGGGAATGGGAAGGGTTGTGATGCGAGTTAATAATACCGTGGGTACTGGCTGGGAAAAAGCAGAGAAAGACTAAAGGTTTCTATAAGCAGAGGGGGTGGAGTGGGGAGAGTCTGAAAAAAGTCCAACAGGATCTTTGTGAGCAAATGGCCAACGGATTAGCAATCCTCACATGAGGGCATCAGCTAATTCCTCCCTGTGATGTTTACGACGTGCCCTTTAATACCGCACAACGCGCCCTGTCTTGCATCGTGTTGCCATTTGGCACGGCCTCACGTATTATCTCGTTTATGACAAGCTGCAGAGCAGAGCTGAGGAAAGGCCATACAGCCTTTCCCAGACTGAGCCCTTCCTGCAGCTCTTTCCATGCCATGTAGGGGCAGTTTCCCAGTTTATCGGGGCTGGTCATGATGGTTTCTCTACCACTGCCAACAGGACATCTGGGTTCGAGCAGGGGAAGCGGAGGGCATGGTATGAGGATCATACCTGCAGCCAGGACAAGGACTTTGGGTCATTGCCTGAAGCTCTGGGCACAGCAAGAGCTACAAAATAGCTCAAGCGTGTCCTGGGTAACTTTGATGGAAAAGCAGCTGCAGTATATAAATTATCTAACGGACAGAGCTTAGTTTCTCCGGGATGTGTGAGCCAAAGGCACTAGCTGCAGGGCTGAGCCAGGGTCAGGCTGAGACTGCACACAGCATGTAAAGAGGAGGAGCTGCTGGTATCAGACAGACCATGGGACTGTGCTCAAGTGTTGAGAGCGTTGCTGTGATTTCTGAGAAACCCAAGAGAAACAGGCACTGCAACCCCCCTAAGTCCCCAAATCACAGTAAACATAGCATCTAACTACCTTAGGCTCCTGTTACAATCCCAGCCCCAAGTACTCTTGAGCTACTGATCATTAAGAAACATTATTAATTTCCGGAGTAATTTCTTTTTCATATGCTTTGCTACCTCATTAAAGGCCATATAGTTACCCGGGGATGATAATGGCATCATTTTAGCAGCATCTCCAGATCTTCACCTTTTTAAAGGTTTCATGTTTGCAAAAAATCCACAGCAGCAGCAGCAGTTTTGCATCAGGTAGCACAGTTCTTAAGGGCTGCTTGAATATTCAGTGATTTTTGTTCCAGTTCTGATGGAACTGGCTAATCCATTCTACCAAACTCAAACAGCGCACACAGGGGCACCTGAAACTTCCCTTGTCTCGGGCAGCTTTGTGCAGTGGCTAAGAGCCTAAGAGTATTTCGGGCCACAGCTCAATATTTACTGCAAATAGCAGAGCTAGGGATGGATTTGCTGTAGGATTTTATAGGCAAATTGCAGCTGACTCAGGGCGGCTTCAGGAGCTGGGGAGTGAACGGTGACAGATGCCGTTTGTCCCCGAGCCAGGTCAGAAGGGAGGTGAAATCCCAGCTTCCTCCTTATCTACATGTTATCTATGTTCCTACCTCTACCTGTTCAGAAAAGCAATCAGTTCGTGTTGATACCCAACCACCACAGTGAGTTCAGATTTGCTGCCAAATATTGACGGGGCTTTGATGGCAGTTTGAAATCTGCCGTGTAATGGGTGATGTTTTAAAGGGCGTGTTTATCGTCTGCTATGCAGATGCCTCAAGGAAAGAGTGCTTTTTAACACCTGGCCATTGCTAGTAACCTCAACTAGCTCTTCCACGGAGCTTTTCATCTAGAAGCTTCAAAGCACTTTGCAACGAGGAAAATACTGTTATTTTCTTGCCACAGATCTGGAAATTGAGATACAGAGAAATTCGGTGACTCGTCAAGGTCACCAGACGAGATGGGGAAAGAATGAACAAGGGGCACCTGGTCCTTTCAAATGCTGGTTCACTTTCCAGTTCACCCTTCTGAACACTGTTTGAGCATCCTCTTTGTGCTCTCCTTACCCCCAGTATGGGCTCGGGCAAAAATTCAACATAATTTTGCCAGGCTTATGCATTCTAGAGGGACTAGAGCAGGTTGGAGAAGGTTCTCCTCCCCTTCTACTCTGCTCTAGTGAGACCACATCTGGAGTATTGTGTCCAGTTCTGGGCTCCCCAGTTCAAGAGGGACAGGGAAATACTGGAGAGCTTCTGATGGCTAACAGTTATCAAATGCTGTCTGTGTCCATAAATACTTCATGCACATGCAACCTCTGAAGAGATGGCTTCTAAACTGCTTGTTGTTCCAGTATTGCCTCAAAATGTAGTTCAGTTTTTTAGCTACTTAAGCGAGTGGTTTTGTTACTGCTTAGTAACATCCTTATTATGCTCAAGCCATGGGCACTTTGGACTAAGTTTGTAGACCTTTTTTGCTCTGTGGTTCCACAGAGTGGAATTTGAGCCAGATGCTTTATGTAACTATGGGATTATTCAGATGCATGCTCTGGAATATGAGAATACAGCAGAGGGAAAGCTCAGCTGGTGCAGGTAGACCTTGGTTCCAGACAGGCACGTCCAGACTAAGGTTTGTATTGTAATAACCCTGGATATAATGATCTGATTGTTAATCTCTATTTACTGCCATACTTTAGAGCTGTTTTCTTTTACCTTTGATGACTAAACTACTACGTTTTCCCCAAATATCCCTCTGGATATTTGAATTTTTGAGTTGATTTCACTTTTTAATTCCTCCTACGTATCTGTCGAGTTGGATTCAGATACAGAACGTACAAAACCACCTCCAAAGTTGGGTGGCTTTGAGGTGGAAGCAATCTCTTGGGTATGGCTGCTCCTAGAAATCTATTGAAACCTATTTTATTGGCACAACAACAAACTGCTGCTGAAATTGCTGACCCAAGGGGATCAGAAGTACACGGTTGCCAGGAGCTGCAGAGAGAGTTAATATTGAGTGGTACCAGTGTAGTAGTTTACACACAACTGAGCCCTTGAATATCAAAGAATTAGTTGGGAATGCTGTTTGTGGTTGAACACCTAATTAAATGGATTTTGGTCGACTCACAGATGTCTTTCAAGCTTGTGGGATTAGTGGCTCTCATACTTTTCTACCTCTGTGGGGAAAAGTTGATTGATACACTTAAAGTTGCTTATGGACTTCTCACTAATTCATCTGACATCATCTAAATGAAATAGAAGAAATATAACTTACACATGCTTACAAGTTTAAACAAAATGGGGAGAATTTGGGGCAAAAAAATGATTTCCTAACAGTAGAAACTAAAAGGATGGATATCTAGAATGTTGGAAATGCTTTGCAGACTAAAATATGCCTCTGAAAAGAACTTATTACACAGGGTGATGCTTCCCTTGGTTCCATATGAGTAAAACCCCAGTGTTTTATGACTTGACTATTGACTTTATAAAGTTTTTACTTTATAAAGGCATATTTCTTAAGAAAAATGTATGTAATTATCCTTACACTGTATTTTCTGTTTTAATTTTTCAAAGATTCCACTTTCAAGTTGAAAATAAGAGTAATTTTTAAAGGCACTCTAGAGTTCTAGGTGAAAACTGAAAAGGTGGTTAAACCACAAGACAGCCCTCCAACTGCTTTCTAGAAAAAAAAAGAAAGAAAATAACTAAAAGAGAGCACTGTATTATGCAGTTGTTTCTGTAATTAGGACTGTGTTCTGTTTGGTTAACGTTTCATTTAATTTCCTTTATTTGTAGCTAATGATGAAGAACTCAAGAAAAGAATAGCTGAAGAATTGGCATTAGAACGAGCCAGGAGAGAGTCTGAAGCTCAAAAGAGAAGGTTGGTTTGTTAATAACAGTATTTAAAACAAACAGGTACTTGATGCTTTAATTGCTGTTATTTATTTGCTTCCTATAAACAGTGGAATTTTGTGCCTCACGACAATGTGGAAGGTAAGACCTTTGGGTGATACAGCAAGTTGTGCTATTAAATACATGTTAAAACAACAAATTAACTGAAATTTCCTTGTAAGAGCTGATATAAGATGTTGATCTAAATCCCTTTTGACCTCGTGAGCCTGACTTATTTTTGCAGTCTTTTAAGCTCAGTCTTTGTTCATTTCTCCGGTCCAAATATTCACTTGGTGGTGTAGAGCTAGAAATAATTTGAGATTGCAATGCAGAGGTGGGTCACTTATACCCCATCTGATCAAAAGGGAGATTTTTACCAGCAGCAGAAATTATAATTCTTGTGAATTCTCTTATTTCTGTGAGCTGTGGTATGATTTGAACTGCTTTAATAGTACAGCATAATGCTTTGAAGATACAAAGTCCTGTATTAAAGCAGTTGACAAGTAGAAAACCCTTTTGATATCCTTTCTGTGTATTGAAACATTCATGTTTTTTAGTAAGGAAAATAATGTTACTGTGAAAGAGTGGGTGGAGCCATCCAGAATGAAGAGGCAAACTTTGGATGCAGCATTTTAAAGATACTGTGCAGTGTTTAGTGTGGTACTGTGGGATTATTAGCAAATAAAATCCTGTTGGGATTTGAAATTCAGTTTGGCTGTTGGGTGAACTCCCTGGACTTCTGTGTTTCATTCACACTTCCTTTCAGTGATTTTTTTTTTTTTCCTAAACAGATAAAATGACAACCTGGGTAGAACTAGTGACCTACACATCGTTCTCCCTTCTGAGAATGAGAAGAAAGGCTCATTATGATGGATTAAAAAAAAATGAGTGTAATTAGTGCTACTTAAACTGTCTGCATATGTATCCATCGTTTTCTACACATCATGGTATTATTTAATTGAGTTAGCTTGCTGGAGTATATAATTAGATAGGACTGTATAAATGTCCTGGGGAAAAAAAACCCAAACAAGCTTTTTTTTTTTTTGCATCAGCAATAAAGGAAATCAATAAGTTACAGTGAAATCTCCTCACTTTTGAACTGGGCTTTGCCAGGAAAACTTGAGTTACATTTGAGCTGAACGTTGACTTCTCAAAATTTCAGCTCAATGTGATCACAATGTGGAAATATTTATCTTCTAACTTCAGTATTTCAGCATTTTTCACTTCTCTAACTTTCATTAAATATTCCGTAACTCGGTTTTGATAGGTTGTGTGTTGGGCTGTGAGTGCACAAGATTGGCTTGTCCTGTCCCTGATTTAGTGTTTTGTAAGGAATTTGATTCCTTCATCATTTGATGAAGGAATACTGGGATGATGTTGAATATTAAAATATTAAAAGGACCCTGTGAAATCTTCTTGTTGCCTTTTAAAGTTAGGTTGAAGAACTTGTGCTTTCGAGAAGTAAACTATAGAAATCAATAACAATAATAGCAGTAACAATGACATGACAAATATCAAGACTTCAGCAGCTTTAATCCTCCACTAGTTTTGAATTTTTTAAGCTGTGTATCTCCTCTGGATCATGTTGTGCTGAGCACAAAGTCAACACTGCTCAGTGGATCCCGATGACTTCAGGAACGTATTTATGGCATTCAGGTTCAGCATACCTACCTGTCTTGTTTTAGTCTGGTAGGTATTCCCACAGTGCAGGGGTATGAGAAGTGTGTGTGATGGTTTTTTTCAAGGCAGGATCCATACTACTAGGTGGAAAAAGTAAAATAAATGCAGTTTTCTGTACAACCTTCTGTGCCAGTCTTATGGACACTTGTGCAGTTGAAGCCTTGGTAGAATTTTTCATCGTTACTGGACTTCAGTTTTCAAGCAATTTTGTACTTAAGAGCTAGATGCACATGGTTCAGCTAAGTATTTTTTATATGTCTGTCTAGTTCTAGGTAATACACAATAGTTTAGGTTGGAGAAGACCTTTAAAATGATCCAATCCAACCATTAACCTAACTCTACCAAGTCACCACTAACCCCTGTTCCTCAGCACCCATGGGACAGCCCTGGACAACCCTCAAGGGGAAAAAATTGCTCCTCAGCTCCAACCTAAACCATCCTTGGTGCAACTTAAGGCCATTTCCTCAAATCTTGTCCCTTGTTTCTTGGGAGCAGAGCCTGACCCCCCCTGGCTCCCCCCTCCTGTCAGGAGCTGTCAGAGCCAGAAGGTCTCCCCTCAGCCTCCTTCTCTCCAGGC
>WTSP01013971.1:135649-158354 GCA_025331215.1 Actenoides lindsayi
AGCCTTTCCAACCCCCCCTGGCTCTGTTGCTGTGTGGGCTGCCCTGGGTGACCCTGCTCTGGCAGGGGGGTTGGACTTTTCATAGAGGTCCATTCCATGCAGTTCCTTGTAAGAGTAACTGTTGGATCTTTCTGTAAAGCCATCTGCCCAGCTCTGGTGACCAAAAGCACGGGGACTGCTATGAAAAACCTGATGTAGATGCAGAACACGTTTATAGGCCTGAACTGGTCTTGACCCTGCTGTAATCAATGGGCATCTGTCTTATTAATGGACATGAGATTCTTTTCCCAGTGACAAAGCCCCACTGGGGCTTTTAGTATCATGAGTTCCTTGAATGAACATTAAGCCCACATGAATGTGGTGGTGAACACCAGGTTAACAGTGGAAGTCTAGCTGTTCTTCAGACAATAAAAAAGGGTAACACCTGAGTTAAAATTGATCTGGGAGCTGTTTAAAAACCAAAAGTACTTTGGTAGCTTCTATGAACAGCTCAGTAGGCCTTAATTCTTCAATTTATTTGAGACTAGACACTCTCTAGGGCCTGGATTACTTCTATGGGGCCTTGCACTATTTTCTCAGTTGAGCCATAGGCGCTAGTACAAGACATTGTAACTAATAACAGGCAGTTCTGGTAAACAAATTTTGTTGTTTCTCATCTAGATCTGTCAATTGAATCTACTGCAAAGGCAAGGAAAGCAAAGAATCTAGCGATGAAATTTCCTTTTCCTAATGAGGCATTTAAATAACATCTCACATTTGTTCTCTGGTTGTTTACATAGGATGTCATTTGTGATGCATTGTTAGAACCCTGTAAATCTCAGCTGGGAACAATATCCCAGAGAGCAGAGAGGGGCAGTTCTGCTTCAAGCTACATCTCAATAGATTTGCTGCCTTTTCTTTTATTATGTTACTCATCTGAAATGATATCTGTAATCCTGCTAATGAAATGCAATAACATCAGATGCAGCAGCTGCCAAAAAAAAAAAAGAGAGAGAGAAATAATGTGAATTTCCATTAAAGTTTTTGAGTTGATCTTCACTTTTTCCATTGCTGGTTTAAATATTGCTGGGGATTTTTTTTCCTGAAGGTCATCTTATTTCCATGAACATTTAATGGATAGCCTGGCTTTTGTGTTTTAAGACACCTTTCTCCCCTGGTTCAATAGGTCATTAGGCATGTATTTAAGTCATTCTTTGTCCCAGATGTTTCTTACGGGATCACAGCCAAAACAGACAAAAGATCCCAAGGTGGATGAAAGGCAGGTTAATTATTCTTATTTTATAAATGAGAAAATGAAGCTTGAAAGGGAGAAAGTGCCTAGGATACAACTCAACCCAGTCAATAGCATGACTCCCATTGGTTTTGAATCAAGTCTTAAAGACCTAAACCTTAACCATCACATTCATTTCAGTGTGAATCAGGAGACTACAAAAATCCTAGGTGGCCCTCTGGTTTTTATTATTTCCAGAAGACCAAAATGCTTTCAAAAAATCGTGTTTATCCCGTACTACCAAGTGCACTGCTTCTAAACCAGCTGGGTGAGCTAAACCTCAACCATAGTTTCCGAATTCAGTACATCATGGAAATATTCTTTGCAACCACGTGTACATTTCAGAAATTAGAATTCTGGGGACATCTGATCCGGTGCTTTTCATATTTAATATCTCTTTCTCCACAACTTCCAGTGAGATTCAGCAAAAGTGAGCTGCAGGTGCCTAGTCTGGTGCTCGCTCTCATTACTGAGTCCAGCTAAGATGGGAGATAAAAGTCAGACATCAGCACCCCAGCTAGAAATGTCCAAATGCAAGGAACTCTCGATAGTAACAGGCCTCCAACAAGACTGCACCACTGATCACAACCCACTGAGCTCTGTTGTTCAGACAGTTCTCAACCCATCTCACTGTCCACTCATCTAGCTCATCCACTCCTCTGCCCACACTCCTAAGCTTCCCTAGGAGCAGTGTCAATGGGAGACCATTCATTGCTGAAGTTGAGGCTGACACGAGTCAGGGCTACCTGATGTCTACACCACTGAGATTTCAGCTGGAGCACTTCGTGCGTTGTCTGTCCCTTTGGAAAACTGGCCAGAATTGGTTTTCTGTCATTCCAACACAGAATGGTGGAGTGGGGGGGGGAGATTTTGGAGCATAAGGTAAATTTTTAGTCACTCTGAAGATGAAAATCATGAGGTTAACTGAGGTTGGCTGCTTCTTTCTTTCAACTGTTACATCAACGACACCATTCTCATTTCCTGACGGGCTAGTACAAAAGAAGTGCAAGTATTCCCAGCTTTCACAGGCGTGCCTCACATATTTGGACACCTAAGCCATAAATTGCAGTTACACAAACCTGTACCAGCAGACAGACTCTTGTATTTTGTATAGAGACGCTTGCACAGATATGGCACAAATAAGTTGAGAGGAGGTCATCCTCCTGTGATACTTCTTCCTGCACCGATCAGAAAGGAATCCCCCCAGGCAGGCTGGCCTCATGGCCTTAGCAGAGTGCCAAGGCAAGAATTTCTGTCTGCTCTGACATGTGTGCACTGCAGAGGCAGGAAGCAATTTACCCAAGGATTAAATCTCTGCTTGTAAGCTGGTGAGGAAGATGGTAGCGAGCGGTTTGAGTTTTACTTACTTTGTGCTTCGCCTTGCAAAACAGAAAGTAAAAGAATTGAAGTCCATTCAAGCCTCTCTGTGGCAGTAACGAGATACTCGAGGAGTTTCTAGTGAACTGCATTGTGTCGACAGGCACAGAGGAGTAGCAAGAGCTTAGAATTGTGTCCTTCGAGGGCTGCTGAAAGTTGTCGTTAACTACTCTTCTGCTATCTGCTGCGTGACTAAGACAAAAGAAAAATAAATTGGCAATGTAAGATGAAATAAGTGTGTTTCATGTTTCCTCCTAATCTGGTCATTCTCGTTGTCGAAGCCAGCACGGATGAATGAGCAGTTTACCAAGATGAAATCACTGTACTTCTTGGTGCCCACTCCCGATAACTGCCTGTCCCTGGTGAGCTGCCTTCATCGGTGATTGCCAGTTGAGTCGCTATGAATGCAGAGAGGGGAAAGTGTATTGAGAACAGGAGCTGGATGTGACTACCAACCCCATGCGCTCTCCAAATCTCTGCTGAGACGTAGTGCTGGGCCTGTGAGCTCCACAGTCAGCCAACCTGCACAGCAGGATGTTGCCCGTCCCTTTGCAAACTCATTCATATATGGATTGGAGCTGTCTGGGCTAGCATGAGCTACTGAGGATAAAAACAGGGAGGAAGGGGGTTGAGATTTGTTAAAAGCCATAGCTTTTGTAGCTACCTTTCTGTCTGGGGAGAGCATCCAGCTCAAGGCGACTCATGGCAGGATTAGATTTGTGGCCCTCTTTCAAAAATCTGGGCTTTCTCAAAGCCTGAGCTCCTAATACAGGGCAGAAGAAAGATCCCTCTGGAAGGCTCTATGCCCTAGATACAACTTATTTGGCTCTCTTCAATTTGTGAGACAGGCTGCTGGCTGATTGACAGGCCAAGACTATGAAGTCAGCTTGGGAGAGCCATAAATAGAATAATTCAGCTTCTCCGAGTCCCCAGCAGGTATAGTCATCGGGTACATGAGTGTCTCCAGGCATCAAAATTGACAGATTTCATTAACTTTCTTCAACCTGAGAATCCAGCTGTAATAGACAGTGTGGAGAAATCAGAGGAACTGCAGGTTCTCAGCAAGACTGTGTTATCAGACAGTCCTGATTACACAGAGCCGGTAGGCAAGGCACTGGCTTAGCAGTCACTGTTCTCCCTGGTACTGCTCTTAATGACTAATCTCCACAGCATCCTTTCTCACCTCTCTGAGCCTTGCAGTTTAACATCACAGCCAGCTTCTAGAAGTGAATTCCACGATGCAGTACAGCCATCCTTTCCAGCAACAGCTCTGCAGCCAGCTCTTGTTTTTTATCGCAGCCCTGGCAAAATATGGAGTTAATCTTAAAGCCTTTGCTCTTGGAATCATGCTCCTAGCTCTGAGATGTCATTAAAAACAGGAAAGTTGCAGATTCAGTGCATGAAAACCCTTAGCAGGCTTTTTGGAAAGGAGAAAAGAAAGAGGACTTCCTCTGCTAAAGGATTAGCTTTGGTACCTTGTGTGTCTAAAGCTCCTCTCAGAAGCCTTGCCTTGTGATTTCTAAGCAGTGAGAGATTCTTCTCCCTGCTCTTCACCCAGCCAGCCCGTCTTCCACTGTTCCGTGGTTTGAAGACCTGCTTCAGAGTTATGGGCAATCAAGAATCTGTTGGTTTTAAGATGCTGCTTTCCTTCCAGCTGCTGGGCACTGGCTGAACTGAGCACTGCCAGCAGGCAGCTGAAGGGAGGAGTGAGCTGGAGGCAGTAACAGGTCATGTTGAAAAGGGAAGGAGGGAGAATTTGCACAGGTCTCCCATGCAGCTGCAAGAGAATTGTGTGATAGGGTAATTCTGCTTATATTTGTCCTCGGAGATGGGGAGTTATCTCCTTGCATTAGGTGATTAAGATCGTATTCAGGGCACTTGGAAGTCGGTAGGAGTCTTTGATAGACTTGGTGAAATGATGTGTTGGAAGGGAGCCTTGCTTTCCTGCAGAGAGTCAGGTGGGGTACACTCTGGCCAGCTGGTCTGGAAGGTGATGACATCTAAGGTGCTGCCTATTCTCCCGTGGCTTCTGGGGAACATGCAGGATGAAAGCAATAGGTAAAACTATTGCAGACAAGTGCATCCTAACACACTGCCCAACAGCTTGCAAGGAGAGGGCTAAAAGAGAAGTTGGTCTCCACCACGGAGAAGGAATTGCCCTGTCTTTCTCTTTGTCTTCTCTCTCTAGAGGAAAGCAACACAAAATACCCCAGTGGTTTTCCAGGGAACACAGCTCTTAGGATGGCTGTAGAACCTGTAAGAAGCAGCTGTGAGATAGTACAGCAGAATTCTCAGGTTTTGTAGCGTCCAGAAATGATGCTTGTTTATTCTTGAGTGCCATCTACTGACAATTTCTTTCTTAGTGATTCACTTGCCTTGACATTGCTTATTGTAAATGCCCTGTATAACATCTGCTAGCTTAGATGGAGGGTCCTGCCATTCTGGAGCTGGCAGATTAGGAGTTAGCATTTTATTGGTACAGCTGGCAGCTTGTAATGTTCCTTATTCCTTGAGCACCTCATTCCCCTCTGCAGATCAGGATGCTCTGCGCGTGATGTTTTCTGTTCTTTTTCCTTCCACCCGTCACCAGGCTCCCCCCTATCTGCCCTTCCTGCCCTGCCTGCTCCGTCCACCTAAAGGGCAATTTCTGGTGTCCCTAAGCTCACTTAGACTAGACTTCGAAGTCTAGTTGTGTGTGCTACCTCCTTGTGCAGGAGAAGGCCTCCAGGAGTTTGTTACAGTATTGCTGAGATCTTATTTCCCCAGCTCCTTTTTGTTCTTTCTCTTCTTTCAAGAGCTATTTCAGCACCTTCTGTGCGGTAACCTTGGAAATATTTAATGATCACCGACTGCACTATATTACCTGTTCTGGAGGTTATTTTATTTCAGTTATGTGATAGTTGAATTAGCATTATTACAGTTTTTCATTTTCTATCTGTAAGATTTCCTCCCCCAGCAGTCCAATACATTTTGCAAAGATAAAAATAAATTAAAGGTGAAAAGTTATTTGCCAAGGACAAGACCTTGTGAAGTTTAGCCTACAGGGTATGGAAACCATTGAAAACATAATCTTTAGAGATAAAGAAAACACCGGCTACCTAACTTATTATAAGCCACTGAGAAAATGGGACACGAGGCTTCCTTCTTATGCACTTATGGGCTTGGTTTCACCTCTTCCAGCTAGCCTAAAGAAATAAAGTCACCCAGGGCATGGCACCAGTTTGACCAAGGCTTCTTTGACCACATCTTTCATTATACAGTGTGATGGCCAGTAACACCCAGGCACTCAGCTGCCACTCAATTTCAGGCAGAAAATACCAATCTGTAGCAGTGTAGATGTTCGTCCGCAACATATTTATGTCGTGGAATGCCTTCCCGGAGGATTTTGCTGAGGTCAAGACTGTAAGTAGGTTTAAAAGGATTAGACAGATTCATGGTGGGCAGGTGTGATGTTTGCTATTAAGCATGACAGCCCGGATCTAACATCTGTTACAGAAAGCCCCTGGAGAGCTGATGGCTGGGAGGCTGCGACGGGGAAACTGCTGGGCTGTGCTGCCCCTGGCTGGTGCTGCCGGTCCCTGCCAAAGGCAGTGGCCACACTGACCAGGGGCTGATTCAAAACAGTGGGCTCTTCAGTCTGGAGAAAGCCTTTGCATTCCCATGGAGATGGCATTGTGTCTTAAATGGTTATTCTCCACGCAGAGTTCCTAGAGTCCCAAATCGCCGGTGATAAAACTGAGATGCCCCCCCTGAGCCCGGTGACTCAGAAAACACAGGGTTAGGCTTTGCCAGGGGGGTTTTCAGTAGAGACAGGTTTGCTGAAGTGAAGGCTGAGGAGTATTTCAGTATTTGTTCCTGGGCTTCTAAGTCTGTATTCTGCCTTTTATATAAACACAGAGCCAAATTAATGTTGGACTGACTTCGAAACTACTTAGCAGTAATATGTTATGTGTCACTTGCATCCCATTTCTTTTATTTTCATGATTAACAGCCTTCTGTGCAGCAATTCATAATTCAGTCTTTTTCTTCCTTTCTTGAATCAGGCAGCAAAACCTGATGCTTGTGAAATTGCTACACAGGGGTTCCTCTCGCTGAAGGGCTGACAAGATACTGGCTGAGGAGAAAGCTTAATTGCACGTGTGATCAAAGGAGAATGTATGAAGACAGGGAGACTGTAAGGGGGGGTTGCGTAGGAGTGTGTTTTAGCAAGAGACCATAGGGGAACATGTGAGTCTGGCACACATGAAATGACAGGAATTAATGCAGGAGGTAGTACAAAATAACATGTTAACCAAAGGCATCCACAGATCAGCTCCAGCCCCTTCTCAGCTCTTGCCTGAAAGAACTGTATTCTATTAGCTGTCATCCTCCAAACTATATGAAGAGAAAAAAAAGTGCAGGTTTGTTCTTTGCAAGTGGGAAAGGAGGGGGGGAATCTCATGAGACAACAGCATCCAGGCTGAACTGGAAAAGACATCAATGCAATGAGCTGGAATGGGAAGAAAGGACATGGAGGACACTGATACGGTGTACTGGGAATGGGAGGAATCGACATGAAAACCTGAGAGCTGAAAAAGCTCTGAAGGCACACACCAGCCCTTCTGTGTGCTGTAAAACGCTGCACTGGCAGAGCTTTGGTTCATGGTTTATTGGATTGCTCACTCTCTTCCTTTATACTTGGCTCCACTTGCATCACTGGGAGTATTAGAGGAGTAAGATACCTCTAAATATGAAAACAGGTGCCCTTAAAAATGGCTTATTCACAGACTTGCACCATTTTAGCCCAAATCCATTAAAAACCTCATTACAGCTAAATTGGCATAAACCTCTGTGCCAGGGATCTTCGGCTGATTCAACTGCATCGATATAAATCCAGTTTCAATTGATTTAAGAGAGTCCAAGCAGGAATGCACTGCATTTCACAAACTGATGGGAGGACATTCTCTTCCTGAAATATTAAAACTGTGCACTCAGTCTTTTCATATTCAGCTGTGGGGTTTTTGAACTTTCACCGTTTTTCATTTTACAAGCTCTTACAGGGAGTGAAAACTCGTTTTAAAGCAGTCAGGTCAACAGCCTTTTGCTTCACCAACTGAACCTTTATGCAACCACAGAAGCCTTCAGCTTTAGTGTTTTATAAAATCCTAAGGACAGAAGAGAAGCATAATATTTTTTCTGCCTACCCTACTCTGAACTCAGAGTCTTCGTGTTTGACTAAACCTTTTTTTTTTCACTAAAGGCACCTTGACTTTAGCTGAATATTTGTAAAAAATAATGAAAGCCCATCACCTAAGATGCTTATTCCAACAGTAAAGCATCCTGTCGCTTGGAATCAAATACCTCATTCCTAATGTGAGTTTCTCTGGCCTTCCTTTCCAAACGTTAATTCTTCTTGTACCTTTTTCTGCTCAACTAAATAGCTCTGCAGTTCTAAGAAGTCCAGCTCAAGTATTAACTTGCATAGACCTGCATGGGTGACACTCAAGGTTACCAGTCCTTGTCACAAGTAGCACCTTACTTCCCATGGGCAGGAGTAAGAGAAACATTTCTCAGTCTAGGAGCAAGGGTGGTACAGTTAGGATCTCTACAAGCACAGATGCAGCAGGATTTCAGCGTTTCAGAGCCCAAGGCACACTATATACACATATACATCCTATAGGTTTCAGGTGCATTTGTTCCCACTGCCCAAAATCCTGACCAGCAATTTAGTGCATAAAGGTAAATGCCATGAAATTTTGGCACTTGGCTACTTTCATTGCTCTTTCTCCCACCTTTCCAACCATCTCTCTCTAGTAAGGGCTGGAGGAGGCAGAAAGAAAGCATCCAACAAAGCTGCTCTGGTCTCTGGCAGGGAGAAAAGAGGGATTTTCAGGTATTCTCTCATCTCTTCTCATGTACAAGGTCCATATCTGCAGTCCATATGAGCAGAAATTACCCTCTCTGTCACTACTTTCTCCCCTCCTCATGGATGTGAAAAACAAAAGAAGTGGAACTAGAAGAAAGGGAAGTTGCCCTGACCATTAAGGAACTGGACATGGCTGAGTCAGTTGGGAAGTCTTGTCAAATTGCCTGCATGATCCCAGATAAGTCATTTAATCACTCTGTGCTCATCTACAACAGTACTCGTTTGGTCTACATAGTCTGTTCATGGCCAGTTTGAAGCAATCTAATGTTCTCCAACACTGGGAGGGTAAATGCAGTTGTGGTCTTGAATTGACACTGCGTAACATTAAAAAAGGGAATAGGAAAGTATCGCCCCTCAGAAGCTGGCAGTGATAAATTATACAGTCCTCTCCTTCCAGCCTCTCACATCTGCAACAGCTCCAGTAGAACCTTAGTCCAGACACCGCTGTTATTTAGCACCGGAGCTGTCAAGCCAGTTTCAGCTTTCACGTGAGATGTCATGAAAAATAAATGTGACAGTTTCTCCAAGCTGCAAGGTCTGCGAGCACGCGTCCCCCCCCCCCCCCCTCGCCCCGGTACTCACATGCTTTGTGAAATTTGTGTTTCACATCAAGAAGGGTCGACGAGGGGGGTACCTGGAAAAGAAAAACAAAATGCATGCAGATTAATTTCTTCTGTCTTCTTCACTCCTGGATCCCTTCTCCCCTCCTCTAATGAAGAGATGATTCAATTTGCCTGTAAGTTCCTTAGGCAATAAGGAAGCAAATCAGCAAGTTTTCTCTCACGTGGTGGTATGTGTGAAGGATTGTCCACAGTTGATTTATACATTATATATATATATATTCACTATATATAGATTTATGCACTATCTGCTTGACCAATGGAAGGGCAAAATCCCAAGGGTTGAGAGGGAAAGCTGTTGGCCCTACTTGAGGCAATAACTGCCCCCAAGATGAAACCAGTGGGACAACTTGAAGGGTTAGCTTTTAAAGGTAGGTTCAAGCATACTGGGGCACCTCTCTTAGAGGCATGAAAGGGTTTTCCTGAGGGACCAGGTGTCAGCAAAGGTGGCAGGTCCTGTCCTTTCTGCCTGAAATGAGTTTTCTGCTGCGCGCTGTTGTACATTTGCACTGAGGGAATTCAGGTGTTGCAGTGTTAGATGGCAGTCTGGAGGCCTTTGAGTCCCTATTTTATTATGTGTATTGATTTCTGAATACACTTTGTACGAAGTATCTGAGAAACACAGAATTTACTAGGGTGAAAGACTTAGAAGTACCTCACATTTAGCAGGAAAGACAATGGAATGCTTCAGGAAGTAGTATGCTGAGTTTGAGATCAAGGTAGCAAGAGGTAAGGGCCTGGTCTAACACAAACCATCCCTTTGCAGCTGATGCAATATTCTGTATCATTCATTTAAGCACAGAGACTGAGAAGGAAATTGAACTGTCTTAACTATGGGGACCTGCTTTGGCTCTAGGGAGGGACCTGAGGGCTGCAATCAGACGGCAGAATGCAGAAAACCACCTTCCCTGGAGACTTTAGGCACCTCCACGGCATAGGTGAACATCAGGATGAAGTGGTGGTGACATATAGCACAATCCTGAGGAGCAATAGAATTTCTTTAGGTTGAGGTAGAGAAACAGCCATGGTTCAGCCCCTCTCCAGCTTCCCTCAGTCTAAGCAGAATGAGGTGGTTTCCAGGTGTAGCCTCCTTGGCACCTACACAGGAACCTGACCGTTCTGCTCTGCAGAAGCTTGTCTGGCTCTTCCCACCTAAAGATTTCCATGGGGTTTGCTGGGCAATCCAATTCCTGTTTCATTGCATTAATTGGAAGACATACACTTAAGTATTACTCAACTTACTGAGCCTTGCTTGGATCTTGGCATCATCTTTAACCTGTAGCCCCACTCCTTCCAAATGTGATTAGTGCTATCTATCTATTTCTATGTCTCTATCATCTCTCTCTCTCTCTAAATATCTCTTTATATCTCTATCTGTCTGTTTTACTTATTAGTGGTAAGAGTGAATTATGACGACAACCACGCAGAAAAATAGAGGAGAACGTAAGAAATTCTGCTCCTAGAGATCAGTCAGCACCTTAGCATAGGTTGTTATGCTGAAAAGACTGAGTTTGGAGAAATACTGATGGAAGAAAATAAAATCACTGACTCAAAAGCAACAAATCAGTGCAGAAAGGAAAGGGTCGCTCTTAAATAATTTAAGACTTAACGCAGATAAACAATATCCCTGCCATTAGTGCTTAGGAGTAGAGCACCTTGCTTCCAGTAATGATATGAACTGGCAGAGAGCTCAATGCTCTAAAGCTCTAAAAGGACACCTCTGCTAAATGGTATGTAAAGTTCAGGTTTTCCCTAGCTTTTTCTTGGGGTTGAGATGAGAATGCTTTCTTTTCCACAGTTACAGAGGGGTTTACATTGGGGAAAAGTCCTTATGTGCAGAAACTGCTACAAGTGAGGCTCTGCTTAAACCCTGGCTTGTCTCTCTGACATATCTGTTAAATGGTACTAACTCCACCCAAATGGAGGGGTGGGCTCCTTGAAACGAAGGATGTCCTCTTTCCCCCTTCCCAACATCACCGCAGTCTGTGTTGCACCCAAACCGTGTTGAACGGTACTGGGCCAGGAAAGGGACATTGCCCTTGGAGTTGCCGGTGCCAGCTGGGTCCCTTTTCTTCCTAGGCACAGGGAACAACAGAAGAAAGCCCTCTTGCCCTTCTCAGTTCAAAAAGGAAAGAAAACATTTTATCTCTATTCATTGCACTGAAGCTATTCCACACAACATCCAGCAGAACAGCCCATCTGCTTCTCTTGTGATGTGTACAACCACTGGGAACTTGAGTATGGGAGAGAGAGGCTCTTCATGTTTTCAAAACCTCTAAAAATATCAGAAATTGCTTTCTCACACCTTGTCATCTCACACCTATGAGGTCTAGAGCCCAGAATCTGTCAAAGAAGGATGCAAGTGGTGCTAGCTGGCAATGACTGCAGAACACAAGAGCGCAGAGCAAAATCTGTCACGTGTCCTAGCACAGGGCACGTGTGCAGGCTTTCAGAGCTGGCATTGCCAGCTCGAGGGTGGGGATGGTCTTTTCGGCTGGGATGGAGGATCATCTGGCTTTCTCAGTCCAGTATGAGCCCCAGGACTGCATCCCTACAGGAGATCAGCAGCTCACTATGCTGCTGAGTTCTGGGGAAGGGTAGCCACAGCCAACCTGTGCTCTGGAGAGCTGATCATCTGCCTGAGTCAAGGGAAGCTGATTGACTTAAGTGGGCTTGCAGAGCAGTGCTAGCTCGAAACACTCCCATCTCCTGCACTCCCCAGTCTCTGTCAAGTTCAGGGCAGTGCTGCTTTCCATCAGTGCAAGATTTCTAGTCCAGCCCTTCTTAGCAACTCTACCATTACATTCCTCTCCCATTTTTTCAACCTGAGGCTTTCAGTGCTTTCTCCCCTCCAAATCCTGCCGTAGGATTCGTATCACCTAACTTCAGCCATCAAAAACTGGTCCAAGCTTGTGTTTTAGGTCTACCTCTAGAACCATTCACATGCCTGAGATGTTTAAAAGTTCTGAAGTGTCTGCCAGGATGTGTGCTTACGATGGCTTGCTGCAGCAGGGGAACCAGTGAGCGTATCCATGTGGCGTGATGGGAACCATCACACACCACCTCCTCTGCCTCCAAAGCTGAAGGGGACTGTGCCCTGTACGACACCTACGAGGGAGGCAGAGCTCATTAGCAAGAGCACTTGCTGTTCCTGAGCCCCTCCAAGCTGCTTTAGGCTGGAGCTGGTGTAAATCCTGCCAGCTCGGGCCCAGGCAGAGCATGCACTCGGTCGGTTAGTCTGGCAGCTCTGCGCGGCACGGCGCTGAGCAGCCCGCACGTGCCCAGGGATGGCCAGGAGGGCAGAAGGACATTCATTTTAAGGGCCAGCTGGCTTAGGGAAGAACCCTTCCACTTGAGACAAGCTACACAGATCGTAAGTTGAAAAATAACACAGATCCCGTCCTCTTCAGAATGGGCTGTGACATAGAGGGATCGCAGTGTCCTTACCCAGGCAGAATAACGAGGCCACAAAAGAATGAAATACATTTTTTTATGATCTTGATAATTCCGTGTCCTCTTTTTTTTTAAAGGCCTCATAAAACAAGCAGTGAAGTTACAGTTTCTAATATTGATCAGTGCGAAGATGGATGCCGAGACATCAGCTTACTACTGAGTGTCCTCTTCGTAGACCATTAATTATCTTTTGTTCTTTTCATTGTACGTCAATATGAGCTAAAGAATTCCAAGGGCTGGAACAGGTTCTGCTCTTATTACCCATTGTGCTAACTGAAACACCCTGGAACATTTCACTCTGCTCACCAGTCTGACTCTCCTTCTATTCTTTTAAATTATTTCTAAAAGTTTCATAACCTTCCTTTTCTTCTATTTCAGCACTTTTCAAATAGGCAAAGGGAAAAAAGAGTGAAAGACCACCCTTAGTCTTTTTTAAAACAAGAGGGATTTCGTTGGGAAGACATTTGGCACACATCTTCTGTCTGATGGTCGAGCCGCTTTTCCTTCCAACTTCTTAACTTGTAGCCTAATACAAGAATTTAGATATAGTTAACTTTCTAGTATGGTACTTTTTCTTCACCAAAAAAAAAAAAATATATGTTCATGAAGAAGATTTTACACGTGGGGGTTGCGTTCAATTACACTTTTCATTCAGGAAGGGATGATTTTAAAACCTCAAAATCCTGTTTTCCCTGGGCCTTCATAGCAAAAATACTGCTTTTCCATTTGAGGCAACTTGTTCTTTTTTTTGGAATTGAAGAATGAAAGGACCTTCTGGGTCATCCATTCCGGTTCTCTCCTTCCTTTATGCACCAATGCACAAAGCACCCCATTTCCTTTCAAGATTCAAAATACCGTGTCAGTAGCTTAGGCAATGACTGAAGGAAGAGCACTAAGTGGAAGATATTACAGGAACTTAATACTGCCTTTTGTGAGTGCAAGATAATCAGATAGTTATCCACTTTCATACCTCTTTCACATGTATAAGTCAAGGAATTATAACAAATCTGGCGATCTGTGTGTAATTGCATCGCGCCGTTCTCGCACTAAAGGATTCTTTTAGGGGTTAGAGGTTAGCAGAATATCAATAAGGATTAGGATAATAGAATTGTAGCACGGAAGTGATCTTTCCTTCGACGTTTCCTTTGGACTATCTTTTCCCTTTGCGACACGTCGGTGCCGCAGCACTGCTGAGTCCGCCCGCTTTCCGACAGGCAGTCACTCCTCATCACCTGCAGCAACTCAGAAGTTCTGCCACTCCAGCTGCCCGTTAACCACAGCCAACCCCATCTTCAGCCAGGGTCAGTTGGTTCAGAAGGGTGACCTCGGCTTCTTGCAGCGGAGGAGCTGACCCCAAACCGGCTGATGGGAAAAGCCACCTCATTTCCAAGTTCTCCGCTCAAAAAATGCTTCATCGTTACTGCTCTCACACCCCGCCGTTGCTCTGGGGAGCGTGCTGTATTTGTGAGAAACCAGCAGCATTTCGCAGCGAGTTAATCGGGAACTCACCAGTTCTAACTGATCTCTGTGTTTTGTGAATGCGGCTTCGAGGTCGGATGGCTTTTTCTCCTTGTTTAGTTTCCAAAGGCGGTGGTAACAGTCGGGCAGTGTTGTACTGTAACCTGCCCCGGTGTGTCCTGCACTCCCTCCCTTGTTAGCTTGGTGAAGCAGTTTGCTGGTCATGTCCAGAAAGATATAAATAGCCGAGCTCGCTGTGGAGATGACATAGAAGGAACTACATATAGACAAGTGGTGTCAGCAGCTACACAAAGGCTTTATATAGAACGTAATATTTCACTCGGTAGACGGCAGTGAACTGCCTCCCAAGCAGCTAGCTCTGATCTCAAGCCAGTCTTTCCAGAGACTGGAGATATTCAGAACTATGGATTTAGTTCAAGCCAGTTCACAGAATCGTTGGAGTTGGAAGGGACCTCTGGAGGTGATGGAGTCCAACCCCCCTGCCAGAGCAGGGTCACCCAGGGCAGCCCACACAGCAACAGAGCCAGGGGGGGTTGGAAAGGCTCCAGAGAAGGAGACTCCACCACCTCTCTGGGCAGCCTGGGCCAGGCTCCATCACCCTCTCAGGAAAAAAGTTTTTCCTCATGTTGAGGTGGAACTTCCTGTGTTTCAACTTGCAACCATTACCTCTTCTCCTGTCACAGGGAACCACTGAAAAGAAACTGGCCCCTTCTCCTTTACACCCACCCTGCAGAGATTTGTAACCATTCCTAAGACCCCCTCTCAGGCTTCTCTTCTCCAGGCTAAACAGCCCCAGGGCTCTCAGCCTTTCCTCACAAGAGAAATGTTCCAGTCCCTTTGTCATCCTTTAGCCTCCCTTGGACTCTCTCTAGTATTTCCCTGTCCCTCTTGAACTGGGGAGACCAGAACTGGACACAATACTCCAGATATTTTATTGTAATAAGAGCTCCATTAATTTATTGATCACCAGATCATTTAAGTACATCATAACAGCTAGATTGAAAACAGTAATAGTCAGTGAGTGTCACTCCCATCTCTCAATCATTTCTTCCTGGGAATTGTATCCTTAGCTCTTACTTGGCTGAATGGTATGTGCTTTCCAAAGGTCTTGCTAGCAGAGGTAGCTTGTTCTTCTGAGAGAGTTTTTATCCTCCTACATTACTCAAAATCCAGGATAAAAACCCAACTCAGATTCAGAATAGAAGTCACATTCAGCATTTTTTCTGTGGATTTTCAAGTTTAAATTAGATGAAAGAGCATGATGTGATCATCCTGAAAAGCAGCATAATTACACAGGAGGTGGAGAGCCAAGATGAGATCTGCTGAGGAGCTCATTTCAGAAGCCCAGGTCTCCTGGAGTGCCCAGGGGGATATTGGAGGGGGTTACTGCATTATCTCCCTCCCTGGGCTGGATAGAAAAATCGCACCTATCTTGTCACCAATGCAAAACTCTCCCTGGCCCCCGCTGATACAATTCTGTTTGTGTCAGGAGGAAGGCATGTCTGAGGGCAAAGTGGTTATTTATTCTCTACGACTTTGGCCTCCCAGCAGAGCTTCCTCACAAGGATGTAATTTAGGTCTTACTCAGCAGCTCACTTGGGTGTGTATCTTCAACCTGGAGCATGCATGTTATCCACTTTGCTTCCGTATGACCTCTGCCCAGGCACGAAGGTAGGAATGTACAGAAATGTTTTAGGCAGTGTGAATTTATTAGCCAAGCTTAAAAAATATATTCTTAATCAACTCTCAGCATTGGTGCCTTGACCATGTTTGTGATGTGCTCTTTAAGACTTCATTGAGGAGAACAAATTACGTAGTATAAAACATGATCCACACTTGATACAGGACTGGTTGTCTATTTCTTGTAACCTGTACTGGATTTAGACAAAGCAGCTGCATTACAAAGGACCTCCATTGCAAAGGATCTTAGTCATCCCTTTTTTTTCTTGCTCTTTCTAAAACTGAACACATTTAAAAGTCTCTGGAAGGGAGTTCCTCACCCAGTTAGCACATTCTGTCAATAGGAATGGTAATCATTGTCAGTTACTCCATGTTTTCTAGAGTGTTTCTACAGATTTTCATTTTGCAGCTATTGCTATTACAATAATTATACCCGTAAATATGCCCTGCACTTGTAGACAGATTTCTTGTTGTTTGAGGAATATACATAGTAGTGGATTCTTTTCGATACAAATTTAAGCCAGCTCAAACTATTTAAGTTAATGTATTTAATAGACCTTGCCTATGAAGCTTCGCATTTTGGTCTTGATTATAAGCAAGGATATCTGGGACTACACTCATTACTCCTGTGAAGCCTCCCTACTGTGAAGAGGGAGTGATGTTTTGTTTATTTAGATTTTTGGGTTTTTGTTTACAATTAGATTTAAGCCAACACAAAATATGTGTAGACATATTTGGGTAGAAATGCTGCTCAAATCCCCATTTGTTTTTTTTCCCTCGAACAGTAAACATCTCAAGTTCATTGTGCTGGTACCCTTGTCTACTAAGAGATAAATAGAATGGGCACAAGATACCAGTCCAAGTGACTCGATCCCTCTCCTTTTTCTGCCAGAAACAGGGGAGCATACCCCAAGTTGCAAATGGAGAAGTCTTGTTAGGAGACTTAAAACTGCTGAGCTTAGCATGGGGTGGAAGAGGGACTTCAAGGTGGTCTCCTCATGCTTCCTTTCTTGCTTGACATTCAAAGTGTCCACCTTTCTGTCAGGAATGGGAGGAGAGGAATAGGAAAAAGGATCTGCAGAGATCACAAAGAGGGAATGGATCAAGCAAATAATGAGCAAAGGGCTGTAGTTCCAACGGTTGGTCATCTGAAACAGACTGGCATTTCTCTCCAACAGAGTCCTGCATCGAGTCATTAAACCAAACCTCAAAGAAAACCACACACCCCCACCATGTTCTACTTGTGCTGAATGTGATTGGAAAGGTTTCTTCAGCATTGACTTTTATGAAGACAAGCTGCAATGCTTAAATTTCTTTCTCCATGTAATTATTACTAAATAATTCCCTTTGTACATATGTGATAATTAAACCCTCTCAAGAGTTCTCTAGCCTAGGTCTGAACCAGTTCTAGCTAATGCAATATATATTTATTTTATCTTTGGTGTCATTTGAATCCAAAGGTTTTGATTTCCTTGATCAAGACTCAGCTATACTTGGGTAAATACATAGGCTTGGGTTCACCTTTCCATTTATATTCCATGTTTATTTAAGGTTATTGATTTCTGGTTTATTTATTCCTATTTCTATTTATTTATTTCTATTTCTAGTATTTATTTCTTATTTTATTTCTTCTGTTTCTGCTTGTAGTTGCTAATGTATCTCTGCAGCGTTTCTAAATCACGTCCTCCTGTGATCCAAGCTTACTTCCGTGTCCTGTAGTGACATTACCTTCCCTTTTCTGTTCTTTTCCCTCACATCTTTCTCAGTTTTCCTTCATTTTTTAATTATTTTTTTTAAGGACAGCCACTCAAGCAGTTTTGGTTTTGCCGAGAAGTTTGGATTCAGAACTGTCACACTGGGAATCCCCCCACTTCCCCACCTTCTTCCATCACATTCACTTTGTGCTTTTCATCTTCTGGTAACCACTGTATCTTTCCTGGCTGGTTCATTCTTGTATGTTATCAGATTGTTCTCTACCCTTCCACAAAGGAAACAATTGTCATCTTCCTCACCCTTCTGCTACTCAAACAAAAATACCCAGACCTTTTTTGATGCAGCTCTCCATCACTGGTAACGTTTCAGGCTGCCTGGGACTCGTTTCTGCTGGAACACCAATGAAAGACCTCTAATTTTTAGTGCTTTCCAGTGCATTGAGAGGCTGATGGTATATGAAGAATTGATTATCACTTTAATATTCAAAGAGGTTGATATATCAGTAGAATTGATTGTATTTGTATTTCTTCCCAAACATCCTTTTGCATCGCAGTATGTCTTTCAGAGCATAAACCATACAGAATGAAGACTGTGTTCATGTCTATTCTGTACAGTAGGTACCAAACCAGCCTCATCTAAACCAATACATTCAGGTACTACTTGAATGTTGCTATTTAATAATAATAAAAGGATATTTTTTTTGTACCACTGAATACTATTTCAGTTCACCATTACTAGTTGCTGCTGTTTTGCCTCCCTGGCTTTTTCTTTCCCCCCCCCTACTTATTACTGTTCAAAACAAGGAACACACAGACTGTGGGGATGGATGCTAACATGCAAATTCAAAGGGAAAGTCACTTGCTCTGTTTAACATTATGAATTGATGCTTTAAAAATTATCTGCTTCAGTGCTAATTTTACCTTGTGATGGAAGTTAAGCTTTAAATATGTAAAATGCAATGAGAGGGCAACAGCCACTATCCATAGCCTGGAGAAGTTGTCTTGTTTGCCTCAGAATAATTGCATGACCTGCCTCTCAAAGCCAGGTCTGTTTAATTACCAGACTACCTAGAAACACAGCAGAGTGCTGCAGAAACCAGCCAGTGGTTTAGCTGAAGAGAAGCTGCAGGAACACCTGAAGCTTGGAGGGAGCTTGAAGGAAAGGTAGTGTCCTGTTAGTTCAGAAATGGTTTTAGGGCTATAGCCACATAAGAGCACAGAAACTACTGTTCCAAGATTCTGCTGGAGGAAGAAAACTGAGTCCAAAAGATTTCAGAAGACAAAATTGCTCTCACATATGTGGCATAATAGGGAACACTCTGTGGAGGGCTTTACAAGGTATGTGCTAGGAGTAGAAGCATCCTTCAAGTCCTCCAGCATGTAATAATCACTACATGTTCTATATTGTTGGATAAGAGAAAGACAACTCCTAAATTCTGCAGAGGAAGGGTAGCAGAGTATTGACTTGAAGGAAACCAAAGAGCCCCCTCCTCCTCCCCCCTCCAGTAGTATTTATGCATAATGGATTTCTTTAAGCAGTGCAAATTTCATGGTCCAGAGAATGAAGCCTCCGTGGAGTGTTACTACAGGAAAGAGACAGTTCGGTATCTTTTCAGATAAAGCTGTGGACTTTATCAAAAAGGCCCTTATTTAAGTCAAAAATAGCAATTGTAGCCCATGCTAATTACATTACACACACTCCAACAACTGATAGCCATTGACCTGTATGGAACATTTCCAGTTGCAAACCGATGAAAACCGCTTCAGGCAGTCGCTCTGCTTTACAGGGAAGTGCTGATGCCTGATGCAATGACCTGACCGATGCTAAGCGAATGCAAAGCCCCCGAAAGCGGAGTGGTACAAATATAGACAGCCAAAAGGCCGTGCACTATATGCTTAGCAGCTGTGAACGCTGAGAGCAGGTTTCACAGCCGTGAGTAATCCTCAGCTGGCTACTCATCCTCGGCGCATTCCCACGTAGCTTTGATGTGCAGCAACAAATTTCTTGCTGGGCTGAACTGGATACATGTTCCAAAATATCTTAGTTTCCCCAGGTAGTGTAAGAAGTTACGTTTAAGTCGTCTTTGAGTTTTTCACGTGGGTGGAAAGCATCAGGGGAAGCTTACTGGTCTGCTCATGGCAGCTCAAGTACTTTGTCTCTTCCTCCAGCCATTTGCTAGAGGTGGAGGATTGGGGACCCCAATATCTAGTGTCCGTTTGTGTATACATAAGGTGTGTCCCTTTTTCCTGCCAGTAGTCCTTGAGGAGTTTTATGTAAAAATGTAGGTATTTACATAATTAGGATACACATTTAAGGGCCACTAACCATGAGAATGTAACTATGCTTGACATCCTGTAGAACCCTGAAGGCTCTCGAAACTTAGATTTGCTGTATCTGAATAATGTAGTTGTCAGAAATTGATGTTCCCCTTCCTGTATCTACGCTTGACAGTGTAAGCCAAAGATTTCCATATGCTGGGTGCCACACACCAAGACATGAACATTTATCCAGGTGTCTTTGGTTTTTTATAAGCCGGTCTTCTGTACTGAGTCAAGGTGATGTGCCAATGAATGCATTTCAGAATGATCTTTTTAATTGTCTCTATTATTTTCCAGATGAAGTTACTAAAACTCAGGTTTTTATTGTTTTTTTTTTCCTGTGGCGCATTCCTAAGAAACTTTTTTTTCCCATTTTCCTACCAAATTATAAAAGAGAGTAAAGGATAACAAACATAGATAATTTAAATATGATAAAATAGGTCTATAAAGAGGAAGTATCCCTTATCAGTATTGTATATTAATTCATAAAAAGAAAAAAAATGTTTGCTTGAAGTTTCCACGCACTGAGTATTCTTCTTGGGAAAGAGAAAATTGTTAGGAGTGGCCAGGTTTTGGTGAGTGTTTCAAAACCCAGCAAAGGTAAGTCAGAAGGGGGCAGATGAGCATAGCACTGCAGAAGAGCCTGACATTGTTTGCAGTTCAATAGTTTCTGTGCTTCCAAGCTCAATCTAAGTCATATCAACTCCCTTGCCTCTCTAATCCTTTCAGACTATTTACCTTACAGGTTGCTGCTGTTGTTGGTCACAAAAGCAGGGAAGCAAGGGGAAGGCACAAGTAAAAGGAGAGGACAAGTTAAGGAATTTCAGAGCTGTTGGTAAATGGGAAGAATTTACTGTCCTTACGGGTTTTCTTTAATATCCTCATCTGTTTTCCTCTACTTAACCAGACCAGCTAGGATTTTATTTAGCTTAAAGGAAGATGTACACATTTAGTAGTGGAGTCTAACAAATTATTAAGTCGCAAGACATACAAACAAGCCAGCAGTGTGCCCAGGTGGCCAAGAAGGCCAATGCCATCCTGGCCTCTGTCAAAAACAGTGTGGCCAGCAGGACTAGAGAAGTGATTGTCCCTCTGTACTTGGCACTGGTGAGGCTGCAGCTTGAGCACTGGGTGCCACAGTATAAGAAAGACATTTTTGTGCTGGAGTGGGTCTAGAGAAGGGCAAGGAAGCTGGTGAGGGGTCTGGAGAACATGTCTGCTGAGGAGCGGCTGAGGGAGCTGGGCTTGGTTAGTCTGAAGGAGGCTGAGGGTAGACCCTATTGCTCTCAACAACTACCTGAAGGGAGGTTGTAGTGAGGTGGGTGTTGGTCTCTTCTCCCAGGTAACTAGTGAAAGAATAAGAGGAAATGGGCTTAAGTTGCACCATGTTTAGGCTGGACATGAGGAAAACCTTCTCTACTGAAAGGGTTATCAAAGTCTGGAACAGGCTTCCCAGGGAGGTGGTTGAATCACCATACCTGGATGTATTTAAAAGCTGTCTAGGTATGGTGCTCAAGGATATGGTGTTGTAGTGTTCCTGGTAGAGTCAGATAATAATTGGACTTGATGATCTTAAAGATCTTTTCCAACAACAGTGATTCTATGTAATGGAGAAATTCAAGCCTATTCAGAAGTATCAGAACAGAACAGTGTCCATTCCCCATCCCTGTTCCATCAAAACAGATTCACAGCAACCCACATATCACGTAAAATCTTTCTGTTTGTTTTGTTTTGTTTGTTTGTGTTTTGGCTTGTTTTTTGGTTCTGGTTATTTGTGTGTGTTTTCTTTTGTTTTGTTTTGTTTTTTTTTCTTTTTATCCCGAGTGTTCTGGCCTGTTGCTATAACAACTGCGTAGCATCATCAGAGTACCAAACACAAAGAGCTAAGCCAGACAGTGGAGCCTCAGTTCACCCTCCTTTCAACAGTAGTTTTACATAATGTGCACTGAGGATTCACATGGGCCTCCGTGCAAATTAAACTTTCCACCAGGCAGCACTCAGCATAATGGTACATCCTTCACAGCTTGTCTATGTTGTGAGAGGTGGATGGTTATTAGAGGGAAGGTTAGTGTTGGGCATATCATTTTAAACAAATGAAATAACCAGCATACGCTTGCACGATGAAATTTAATTACATTATTGTGTAATTTGGATTGTTGTTGTGTTTTGGTTTGTTTTTTTTCTTGTGTATCTTAAGTTATCTGGGCAATAGCTTATCCAGCTAGAATTAAATCCACAATCAAGGGAGAATGAGCTGCAGGATTATGCAAGACTCATGCTTAGGATTTGCAATGACTGTGTCACTGGAAAACAACCAGTGAAGTATTGTTTCCATGTTTGGTGTGGAATTAGTACATCTTTTGCCTTGGACAATCTATTTCAGTTCCAAAAATACTGTATTTTACTGCAGCAGCTGGGAGATGGAGAGGACTTAGCTTTACCGAATCACAGAAAATGATGTAGCAACCCCAAAGTAAAAGAGTTGGCCTGTTGTTTTCCTTTCCGCAGAGGGGATTGGTTTGGCTGGGCAGAAATTGTCTTCTCTCCCCCAACACCAGGGAGAAACAAATGCAGACCGTGAATCAGTACTAGCTCATATGTGGGAATATATAGATAAATTCAGAGGACCTTCCAGTTAAACAAGAAGGTTCCATTGAGCCTTTTTTAGCACCTTCCCTTCTTCAGAGTCAATGTTTTCCAATAGTTGTGCAACTTCGCTCTTCATGGGATTTGAAAGAAAGGCCATTGAAGATCATGGGTTTGCTGGTTTTGTCTGGGATAGAGTTAATTTTCTTCATAGTAGGTACTATGGGGCTATATGTTGGATTTGTGCTGAAAACAGTGTTGATAACACAGGGTTGTTTTAGTTACTGCTGAGCAGTATTCACAC
>WTSP01013972.1:0-17921 GCA_025331215.1 Actenoides lindsayi
TCTGGACACGTTCCAGCACATCCATATCCCTCCTGTAATAGGGGCTCCAGAACTGGATGCAGTACTCCAGGTGAGGCATCATGAGGGTGGAGTAGAGAGGGAGAATCACCTCCCTCGACCTGCTAGCCACGCTTCTCTTGATGCAGCCCAGGATACGATTGGCCCTCTGGGCTACGAGAGCACACTGATGGCTCATGTTGAAGAAGTCATGACATCTCTTTGCCCAGAGAAACTAGAAGGTGAATGGGAAAAGGTAAGCTGTTTATTACAGTTATTAATTCTAAGGAGCTAAGAATTTAGCTTTACTGCAATTACTATTTCTTGGTATCATAACAGTAGTGATTAAAACTGTGCTGTATTATCTAAAGAATTAGATATGAGTCTAAATATGTCAACTGATTAAATATTTTTTTAAAATAACTGAAGTTAAAGCTCATGTAGATAATTTTCTGTCTAAGGAAAAGAAAGATAACTATGCAATGACTTTTAAAATCCTTTTGCGCAGTCATTTCATGCTAAATACCCAGTTTCTTACTCATTTGTCAAAAACTGAAAAAAAAAAAAAAAGGAAAAAAAAAAAGAAAAGGAAAGGCGGGAGGAAAGTGCAAGTTTTGGCTGGAGACAACATGGAAGAACACCTACATATAAGTGAGAAAAATGTTTGATTGATAAATAAAAGTTCTGATCAAGGATTATGAAATACAGATAAGAAAATAGTATTTTACCACTTCATGCAAATATACATCACACACTGAGGCAAAACAAAGCTAAACGAGTTTGTGTTGAGTATGTGGTTCTCTGTGCCACTAATACACCCCAGGAAAGTGTCTAGCGTTCTTCTAAACCAGTATAGTACAGAAGGATTTCTTCCTCTGTGAAGGGCTCCAAAAAGCATTCCCAGAGTGTATAGTACAGTAGTACTATTTGTTACTCTTTTTTATATATGTGCATCAGGGTATATACAGACAAACTGGTGATACAGTCCCAACCCCTGACTTCATTTACATTTCTTCTAAGCATGAATAACCTAACTTCAAGTAATGAAAACTAAATACTGCAAAAAAGACATGCACAGCTCCTGAAGACAAAACATAGGGTTTGCATAAATTGCTAACTAAAACCCTGTATTCAGTTAGCAATGCCAGTATCTTCATGTTTCTACTGTTTGACATAATGATGGATTATTTATTTACTGAACAGCACTGGTGGCCAGAAAATCTGATTTTCATGCATGAAATCCATGAAACTTCAGCCACTGAACAGCTTCTTTTACACGTGGCAAAGGTCACCTATCAAGGGATTTTCTCACGTTTTGTGTGATTGGTCATGCCTCATTTCCTTCAAGAAAATATGATTTCCCCAAAGTGTGTGCATTTTAAGAGACTCACAAAGACTGAGAAAGTTATTTCCTCTTTGTTTGTGATAAGCACAAAATATAGAGACTAACCTACAGGGAATGACAAGCAACTGTTTGTAGCTGGAAACCATATTTAATCCTATCATTAAGGAAAACCTCAGAGCACACCAGGAACAAGAAGGGTGCAAAACTAGATACTTAACCTTGTCACTTAACCTTTCAGACTTGCAAGTATTTAAAGAAAATATTCAGTATATTTGATAAGTGAATTTCCTGTATTGGGAACATATTACCTGTTAATATTAAGAGCTTCTATTCCTTTAAGCAATGGGAAGTCAAACTGAATGAGGTGATATGGGATTATTATGGAGATTTTACTGCACTTAAAGAGTAAACAAATTTATTTCCATGTTCTAATCTCTTGGAAGAACTGAATCAAAATTACAGCTCATGTTACCCATTGTTGGTGCAGTACTTTTAGAAGGTGGCATTGCAAAACTTCTTCATTGTGAGTTTTCTTCAGAACTAGGACTGCCTCTTTTTGTGTCATGCATGTATAAAGTGCCTGCCACTATGGAGTTCTTCTTACAGTTGAAGTCCTAAGATACCATGGTGACAGATAACTATAAGAAAATAGAAATGTAGATGAATCCCTTGAAGTTCTGCCTGTTTGTGGGATTTGTCTGTTGTTTATTTGTTGGTTTTGTTTTGTTTTTCTATTTTTTTATTTTTTGTAATCCTATGGGCCATAGACCTGTCTTTTAAGAGGCTGAACTTTAGGATGCTGATGGATGTTGACTAATAAATGGAGAAGCTTCTGCAAGACATTTCAGATTTTCTGTAGTTTCTGGCAAAGTCTACACATCTGCAAGTGATATTCCATACCTTTCATCTAAGGAGTGATTCTCCGTTTTGTGATTTCTTTCTTTTTGTTTGAAAGCCATTGAAAATAATAACCTCCTGCACTGTCAGTACATTTTATTATATCATATAGTAAGTCACCATGAAAAAAATGTCTTACTACTCTTTCTACAGGTCAGTTATCTGACTATAGTGCAATAATGACATCAATGTCTAACATGAACAATACATAGAAACAGGACATAATGTCAAAAGTAAAACATTCTCATCTCAACTGAGAAATCTCTTCAAAGAGAAATCCTGTGGCTTTTAACTTATACTATCAAAATACAATTGTCTGCACATCAGAGAGGGAAAAATAAGGAAAAGTTTATGACTAATGAAGGTGTCTGGCTCTTTTAATATTGTGGGAATGTTTAAATACTGGCATAGTGTTATATTTTAATACATCAGTGGTAATACACATTGTTCATTTGGCCATGTTATTTACAAAGGTTTATAATCTTCCCCATATCTTTGGCTTGCATTGTTGATAGAGTCTTTTGGCATCCTTTTGCCAGTAGGGTAGTGATGAATTATTTTGACAGTTCAAGAAAGTGTCAGAAATTATCAGGGAATAGAAGAGATTAAAATACAGTGGTAGAAAAAGAAATACCGTACCTTAGCAACAATGAGGAGGAAGGTGAGAGTTAAGAACACGTAATGTAGATGGGATCAGAAATTTAATAAAAAATACAAATTGACTCACACACCTAAGTAAGATCATCATAGAAATTCTTTTTTGCTAGTTGAAACAGGGAAAAAGTTTCTATTAGCATAAGTCTGTAATCAGTACAAAAGGGAAAGGATGAACTATTGCTGTTGAAATGTAAAAAAAAAAAAAAAAAAAAAGATAAAGTGGGAGTGAATGAAATCTTAATAATGTTTGTTATTGGAATATGGAATATTTTTGCAAGTCAAGTCTTGAAAATTACAAAGCTTGAGACATTCAAAACAAGTCTGGACAATAAATGATCTAAACATACTGAAGAGTGCTTTCACAGTTGGGTAGAGAGTCAAAAACCTATCTGTCTTCTGCATCTAACTCCTATCCCTCTCCAACAATACATAACAGTCTGTAGCACTTTATTGCACAGATCACAACAAGCAAAGTACAATGCTTACTGAAGAATTTTGTATCTGCCTCTTCTTTTTCTGGATCAGAACTGCATATCAATATTAATGACATATCTTCTAGGTTGTCTACAGCCATGCTGCTCTTATGATAACTGCGATCAGATATTATGCACAGTGTTACCAACGTTGATGTTACTGAAGGGGTGTGTACCTCTCTGTTATGTTAATTTTGCCAGCTCAAACTTGGCTGCTGCTCCAGCTGCCACCACTGTTTATGGAAAACAAGTTTACAGTAATAAAACCTCTCATGTAGTTACAAATTGCCTGGAATAAGTATGACTGTTACTGCTCTGATTTGTCTTGGGGAACTGGAAGGAGTTTTACATGTAGGTTGTCAGAATAAATCAAAACAGTGTAAAGATTGTTTTATTTGTTCATTACTCCCCAGAAAATATTCTTCCCCTAAGCACATGATATAATGGGATAAGATCTATAAAAAATAACCAAGAAAATTTATCAAGTAGTCTTAGATTTGGTACAGAAATCCTTCCTTTTATTATTTTTTTTTCTCCAATGACCTACTGAAAACTGAAGTCAATCCTTAAAACAGGATGATATGTCTTTATTTTGCAACAACCTTCTGCTAATTAATATCTTATTTTATATTTTCCATTTCTATTTCTAGATTAGGTTATTTATATTTTTTCTGCCTTCTTTTCATCATCCTTAAATGTAGTAAATATGGAAGAAAAAATGTGAATTGATACTTCAACATATATTAAGCATTCCCAGCATTTCAGAATTCCAAAGGAGCTTTAATAAAAATACCTTCTTCTTCTCCCCCCCTCCCCATTGTTCTGGTTTATGTTCTGTTTTCAATCAAAATAGATGAACAATGTATAGTCTGCTGTTAGCTTAATTTTTTAGGAATAAGTCTTTTTTTCATTTTATGAAAACATAATATTTAATGTTTATTGCAACACGTAGTTCAGCCACAGATAACAGTGGCTATGCTGTTTACCAATGAAAATAACGAAGATATACTTGCTTTATTTTTACTGACAAACAGAAATTAACTGCAGTTGTAAAGCAGTTCCATTTAAGGCCTAGTGAATATTTATTTTTCAGTATTGTCATCACTACAAGCAAGAGTAGCAATTGTTTCAGTGACAAAACTAATTCAGTACCAGAAAAGACAGGGGAAGAAAACCCCAACACAGTCCCCATAGAATCAATTCTTCTATGAATTTGGAAAATAACAAGTAATCATTGCTTGTTATAGTTTCTGACAGCTTAAGTATAAAAAAAAATCAATTACCATGAAACTACTATCCAGATTAATGTTGAAAATAAACCTGCTTCTTAGGTACCTGATAAAATAGCATTGATTTTTATTGTTTGAGGGAGGCTGGCTATATTTAATTTCTTTTATTGATTTTTTTTTTTCCTTAAGTCTTATATTCAATACATGTGAGATACAATGCAATTTCTTATAGCAAAATAATGCCAGGCACCAAGCCTGTGAATTAATTTTACATGAGTGAAAGCTGTGCTTAGTAATTTTCTGAGTATTTGAGAGCAAAACTAGTAATTTTCCTCTTTATTATTTATAAATACCAAGAGGTCCAGAAGTGGGCATGGTAGTGTGGGCTCAAATGAGAAGACCTTGCAGTAATTTCTAATATCTTGACACTGCAGCACCTCATGTCCTATACCTCATGTACTTTGAATGCCAGTAGTGATTGAAGGTTTTTGGAAACTGGGGCAAAAATATAATCTGCAAGATTTCCAACTGACTTTTGTGACTGTATGTTTCAAATAGGAATGCAATTTTAAACAGAAGTGAATGTATGATTAAAAGCCACACACATACATGGCAATTAAAAAAAAATAAATCATATTGTTCAGAGCTTAAAGTGGTTCTAGTCTTTTTTCAACTAATGAATAACTAAAAACAACAACATCTATGAACCAGTATAAGCAGACTTTTAATGATTCCTGCATCAGTAAAGTGAAAACAATGTCATTTTTATAAGAGAAATGCAAAATTTCCTTCAAATAAATGTAAAATATACAAATACAGTGAGGCAGAATGATAGAATGAAAAGTTTGGAGCAGTAGGCATTTCAGTTTCATTGAAATGTCATTGTGTCATGCATTATAACCTTATAGTAGCAGCTTTCTTTATCTAAACAGGCTAGATAAGGTGGGTGCTCATCATAGATTGCCTGTTATTTGGAGACAGCTCAGAGGATGAGTTTCTCTGTAGCAAAGTACTACTGTATTTAGCCACAGAGGAAGATGGTGACATCTGAAAGTGCGTAAACAAAACCCGACACATGAAGGTACTGTAATGCTCAGTCAATTTACTGCAGGTGAAGTGAAGATCATACTACATCTGATTCAAAACAAAGTAAGTAAAGCCTGCCCAACTATCCTGAGGAGCTTTCAAAGCTTAATAAAGGTGTCACAACGATGCCTGGAAAGACTTGATTACTCCTGATCATTTATCTACCCTCATGATTTTACCTGTGTGAAGCAGGGCAGTGGGTGGCAGTGTTACACTGCTACTTCCTAAGTAGAGAAACTGTTCTAATCACAGGAAAGAGAAGGAATGTATCTAAATTAAGTTTGAGATGCCCTTTCTTTATTGATCACTTGATCAGAGGTGCTATAATAAAACATTCATTTGATTTCTCATGGACTCTCTGCTTTTATTAATATCATTTGAGTGGCATAATGTGGTCAGCTCCAGGAGTTTTATTGAAAGAGAAAAAAAAAAATTGATTTGAAAGGAATGGTTGAAAGAGAGGGGGGTGTTGTTTATTTGATTTTAATTGGTGCATACATTTAATAGTCATCCATAATTATCGTCACTTTCTCTAGTGATAATACCTACCAATTTTCCATTAGGGAGTAAGAACACATGTTAGAATCTGTTCAAGTATAACTACTTACCATCTTTATACTGGGTCTTGACATTGAAATTCCTATTGAACGTGTGGTTCTAGAACATATTTTTGATAGTGTGGTCAAACTCAGCATCAACAGAAAATAACATAATATTAATGAGATATTACCCTTCTATGGGAAAATGTTGAAATGAAATACGGTATCATCTGGGCTATTTAGACATCTAGATGGCTAAGTTATGAGGCTGATTTCCTTGCCTTTCTCTAAAAATGAATTAATTCCTGCAGAGGAGAGATGGAGATGGAGCTGACTTTCCACCTCTGGAGGAGCTTTTTTCTTTCACTTAATCTCATGAGCTGTATAAGGAGACTGGCTTCTTAACACCAGCACCAAAACTTGGAGGGCTATAAAGAAGATGTAAATTCTATTTAACAGTCATATTATACAATATTTTGTGCAGCAAACCATTAAAGGAAATAATATTTTGAAGGTAAAAGGGCTGCATATACGTGGCTGCATGTATGAAGTCTGACCTGCAGAGTCAGGTATTGCTAGAATATTCATGCACTGTAAGCCTGCAAGTCTGACAGTTTAACTTCCTACATTAGAAAGTTGATATGGATATCACTATGAGACAATAAATCTGGTCCAAAAATGCGTCACTTTACTGTTTTGTTTTGGGTTTTTTTCACATGCAGTTCTGTTCTGGAGCCTACATAGTCTGCTTTCTACTGTAGGTAGGTGAGAGTGTGTAAAACTTACTAAACTTACTTGTGCTCTGAGTAAAAACCCACTCCACCTTCGTTTATTCAACACCTCTCAAGATTTTGAGAAGATGAAATATTTTTGACTTTAACATGTAATATTGCTACTGTTACAGTCTTTCAGAAAAAAACTGGATGAGTCCATCAAAATAATATGCTTTCAAATTCTCCTTAAAACCATTAGTAAGTTGCCTAGTCCTCTATGTCTGGTGTCCAAGTGCAAATCTACTTGATAGGTTGAGTTTTAGAGAAGCAGAACTGAATTAGTGTTTTTGTTTGTTTGTTTTTGTTGTTGTTGTTGTTTGGTTGTTCTTGTTTTGGTTTGCTTTTGTTTTGGTTTGATTGCTTTGGTTTGGGTTTTTTTGTGTTTGGTTTAGTTTTTGGGGTTTTTTTTCCCTGTCAGGATAGCTGTTTGTCAAGGGAAAATGGAAAACAAACATGTGCGTTCAGACAAAGTTTCATTGTACTAGTAACTCACAGTAAGTATTTATTCATGGTAAAGATACTACATTTCCTTCTAAGATGATGCCTATACTACATCCAAATTGCAAAGCAGGGGTGTGCATCTGCTCTCTTACATGCAGGTAGATTCAGGACCTGCAGTGTACATTAGCATATTTCTGCTACACAGTCTAATGACCATGAGAATAAATTTGAGGCGCATTGCTATAAGCAACTGCAAGGTGCCTACGCAGCAGATGTTCCTATATTGAAGGTATCTAGACAGCTTCAAAACAAGTAAAATTACTGAACTACATGAGCAACCTGAAAGTCTTTGTTAATATAGGCCAAGCATGTCCAAAGCTAGATTTGATGGGCCTGAATAATTTGGGTCAAACCATAGGTGTTCTCAATTGTCTTCTGGGTAAAATTACAAGGCAGATGTCTTCTGAGGCTTAATAAGTACTTAAAAAAATAATTCTGAATGTGTATATCTCTCATGTACAAATGATGGGAGCCTGGGTTGGAACTCTTTTGATTACTGAATGATTGCTTTTCTCAGCACCTCATGAATAGAGAGCCTCCTGAAGTAAATTCAAAGCACCTAGCTCTTTAATATGGTCATTATTAACTGGAGGTTGAAAAACATTCAAACATGCTTATCCCAGGTCATAATATTTCTGTTTCTGCTTAAAGCTGCTGAAGACGAATTCACTTAGTGTTTCTCTTCCGTTCTGGAAGTAGAATATACACTTGCAGTGTTCTTACATTCTTGTTCACATGCCCAGTTTGGCCTGTGGTTGGAGACAAATTTGACCTGGCCAAGTAAAGACGTTCAGAAACTTTTAAATTATAACCTAAATTATGAGTTTTGCCATTTTAAATGCAATACTCTGACAAGAAATATGACTTTATGACTTCTTGTTATGGATTCTCTTTTCTGTGATATGATTTTGGGTATATGTTTATTATTATTATTAGTCTTTAGGTAGTGTTCAAGAGACCTCGTTCTAAATCTAGAGTCCCATTGTTTTATACAGTCTGTATCCATATGATGAAAAAAATAACTTCCATGCTAATGCTCTGACTAACCCTGTCCATAAGACAGAATAGATTGGAACTACCAATAGACAAAGTAGGAAAAATGAGAAAAGAACATCTCTATTTATGATAATTATTGATTAAGCAAATGCTATTGCTAAAATAAACTTTAAAAACCATATTCTGATAAAACCAAATGCATAATCATATGAGAAATTTCTTTAAATCTGCCATTGTTACAAATAGCTTGTTTATAGATTGCTTTACCAGAAACCAACCTGAAAGTAATTTTCATATAGCCTCAGAAAGGAGTAAAAGAAGTATTCTACCTAGGGAAATGTTCACTGAAAATCCGCAAAAGTATTTTCAGGGAAATGACCTACATTAAGTTGAATTCTGTGATGTCTGTGTGTGACATACTGTTTCTGGTACCGTGGGCAGATATTCATAGAGGATTTGCAAGAAGTGACATTGGTGGATCTTGTATTTCTGTCAAATTATTGGAATTATTAATTGGAATTGTTTCCTATTAACATTTTCTGCTTTTGTCCAAGGGGTATGCAAAATGGAAGGTGTGATGTGGAAGGTTCTTTAGCTTAGCTGCAACTTAAATCCACTAAATTTTCATTGGAGTTAATTAAATCCCTGTTTCACCTATAATGATAAAAATAATATAATAACAAATGCTACACACTGAAGCATAAAAAAGGCTATCTACAGTAAGGCCACTTAATAAGAAAATGTGCTCCAGTGTACCCCTCTTCACATTAAACAGACAAAATTCTGGTTGAGATAGCCATAAAATTGATCTCATTTACCCAATTACTTGCCTGCAAATGTTCCAAAGTTCCCAGAAGATCCACCCCATTTTTCATATCTTTCTCCCAAAGCTTCACCACCCAACCCTTTCCCACACCAGCTAAGCCCCACAGTCAGAAAGCGGAAGCAAAGCAAACATTGGATTCTAAACTCACCCAGGAAAAGCTACACCACCCTGTTGATTATCAGGGCTACAAACCTGAGGAATATTTTTGGAAACCACCAAGCAAGACTTGTTCTATGTGCTCCCAGAATGTCCCAGCAGAACTTACTCACCTTCACCAGCCTCACCTAGGACTTCTACCTATGCATCCTGGGCTTCTGGTTCATTTTCCCTTGTGAAGTAGCCCAGATTTTTTTCCTGTGCCCTGACAATATTTTTTCAGTAATTGTGGGACAAATTATTAGAACTACTTGCCAAGATTTTGGAGAGAATACTTAGGGGATAACAGCTCTAATATTGCTCCTGCTGGGCAGTAAAGGTAGTTATTATTTTGATTTTGGTCTTTCGGTATTTTTTATAATTTTTTTGAATAAAAATGCACGTAAAACATAACTGTTCAGCATATTTACCATAAATGAAATGCAGACGTTCCAGCAAAGAGCATGGTTGTCACTCATAAGACTTACTTTTTTCACAGGTTTGTTAAGGAAGGAAGGAAGAAATATTCTACACACCTTTTTTTGCTAATTTAGCATTTTTGGCTGAGAAAGAAACTTGATTGGAAAGCTCCACACATTGTGAGTATAGTGGCATAATTTCTCAGTAACATATTTCTTCAGACTTTTACACAGCTCTAGTGTAGAGAGAGGTGGTTTGTGTATTTTGTTGAGGTCTTTTTTAATTACTTAAAAATAGAATTTATGGAAAATACAAAATCCTAGTTCTTTCTTGCATGGCCTATCCTCCCAAGTTTCTTTTCTTATTTTCACTTCAGCAAGGAACTTGGTCGTTTAGCCTTTAAAATTGATCTGGAAAACCCAGCTGCCATAGCTCGGGAGACAAGTGACTGAAACCTGATGTCTTGTCACAGGAAGCATTAGGCCAAATTCTAACTTGAAATAAATTAGCATGGTCACATAGAATTGAAGGAATACATCCATAATAACATTTTCAACTGAGAGTATCATTAAACCATAGAGTTGAAGGATTTGTTGTTAACAGGGGTAATACTTGAATGAAGGAAAAATATGAGATCCTTACCTAGGAACATTAATCAGAGTTGCTTTATTCAGTTCTGTAGGGAAACTCTGATTTTAAACAGCTGAAATTCTCACTTCATTGAGATGTTATCCCAAATTCAGGTGAGTACAAGTGTTTACATACTCAATATATTTTTATTTATTGATCACTTTCCTGGTTTGTTTAAGTGTTTGAAAATATTTGGCTACATCTACTTAGGAAAAACATAGGTTAATTCAGAGTTTATTGCTTTAATCAGAATGAAAGGTCAATGAATTTCTTTTCTAGAGATTTCTTGTATAATCTCAGGTAAATAACTCAATTTATGCTGCAGTGCAGGCAAAGGTAATTTCATATACCAGAAAAAGGGTTATTTTTATAGAATAAGGGGGAGAAAAGTTCATAAACATCAGAATACAAGCATGAGTTTCTCTGTGAATGGAGCCCAGCCTGCAGGAAAAATTGTAGTTCATTTTAAGAAATATTGTAAGGATTTTGTAGAGCTAATTCAGTTTTGCCGTTTATCCTCCCTTATAGGTAACTTTCATGCAGAGTTGAAATCTGGAGTGGTTGTTTCCAGACCTCTTTATACCATAGTGCAAAAGAAGAAAATTCCCACTACAATCTATTTTGGCATAATTTCAGATTAAATAAAATTTTTACTTGAGATGAAGTTTCCTTTCTCTTGGGCTTCTTCATTCACCAAAAAAAACCCAGCTCCAAAACTCCTCACACCTTTGAAAGGTGTACCTTTTATTATTCTGTTACAAAGAATCACATTCTTGCTAAACTATTAAGAAGTACTCTTGGCTGTGTTTGTTTGTTTGGTTGTTTTTTTGTTTGTTTGGTTTTTTTTGTTTTGGTTTTATTTTGTTTTGTTTGGGGGGGTGGGGGGGTGGGAGATGTATACTCTGGAGAATGATTGAGGAAAATAATAATTTTTTTCCAGTCAGGAACTGCCAGTAAATCCTGCAGACATAAACATATTAAAATAGCCTGGTACAAACACTGTCTTTTCAAAAGTATTGAAATTCCTAGATGTAAAATACATATAAAGTCTTGTCTAACTACCACCTATTGTGATATGTAAATGTACTAATTCTGTCCTTGGATAAGCAACTGTAATGTCTATGGAATTCTATAGACTGTGAGACTCCAGAAAATTGGATGGACGTCATTGGACAAGAGCTTCAGTTATTATTAAGAGAGCTATGGATGACTGTTGCCTCTAAAACTCTTTTTATCTCCCACTCTAACTCTCCAAGACTGTGAAGGCAAAGGGCACTCACAGGAAGCACAGAGTATGTACTGGGATCTCCTGTCTTTTCTCCTAAAGGTTTTGATCAGCAGTTCTTTGACACAAAAAAATTGGATCGCATTAGTATTAATATTCAACAGTTTGATAAATGAAAAAAAAATTGCACTCATCTCATGTTTCAGACCAAATGAGACATTGCTGATAAAAATAAATACATTCACTTCACAGTTTGAAGGTTATCTTTGCAACTAGAAAGGTTAGAGGTTGTGTTTGTTTAATGGAAGATCAGGTGCTATACATACTGTTAAAATCTTGTGACTCAGAATTGGGGCAAAACACAATAAACTTAGTCTGTCATTAAAAAAAAAAAAAAAAGCAAACAAATAAAAAAGCATGCAGGAAAACATACCTTCCTCATTTCTTGGAAAACATTAATAATTTGACAACACTTCTTAACGGGGAGTATAGTAAGACTTTTCGAAACTGAATTAATTGTCAGAATAACTAATAGAAAATGCACTGCATTCCAATTTTAGATAATGAGGTTTACATCTCTGCACCTTATGGGTCATTACAGACATGATTTCAGGGCTTTTATCTCAAGTGAGTTCCCTAATCATGAGGCAACTAGTTATTGGAGGGTTCCTTTCTCTCTTTCCCATTTTTGACCAAAACTTTTTATGAAATCTTAAGAAAATTTCCCAAAGAAAAATAACCCCTGAAATGTATGTATGTCTACTCAAGGTATTTTATTAACAAATCAACATTTTTCATTGATATCTCTTTTTTTCTGAATAGTCCTGATTAGTATTAAGTCTGAGGTTCCTTCACCTAGTCACATAGATGGATGAAGGATGCTATTCAGCCATCTGTCCTTCCCTTTTTCACCTGAAACACAATGTTTTTGCTGCATATTATGCCTTGCATTTTATGGGGAGAGGGAATTACCCATTTTGCACTCTGACAGGTAAAAACTGTTGCAATTCAAGAACTAATGCTATCTCTTAATGACAAAATCATTAAAAATATTTTTTAAAAAAAGAGCTTCGAGTTGTTTGAATAAGGAAAAGGCTATGCCTGCTGTGGAAAAAAAAATGCTCTCATTTTAACTGTGATTACTTATAACTTTGCAGTGTATCATTATCAACAGATGACATCTCTGCTGAACTGTCCTGTATGGATTGGACTGGTATTCCACATCTCATATGCAAGTAGCTTTTAAGCAGTGATGAAATGGGATCTGGGTCAGAAATCCCCTAGGTCCCTAGTCTATAGGAAGAAGAAAACCTCCCTGTAGCCAGATTTCCAAATCATTGCCTGTAGGGAGCTCAGTCCCAAACAGAAAGCTAAGAACCAAAACAATACAACAGAAACAAAAAGTGTATAGTTTTCTGACTTTAGAAGTATTTCCAACCTGATATCCCTTCACTTCTGTACATCAGCAGTTGGAAATCTATAGTTGCCAGATAAGTTTTCAAAGTAATTACAAACATGTGTTTCATGTTGATGCAATTATACACATTGCACCATATTGATTAAATATATCATGTTACAAGTATAACATTTGTTGTTTTCTTCTTGAGTAAATACCCATAGCTAAGATAAAGGGAATTAGGAGACAATAATGTGGATGAAGATTCAGACTGCCATTCACAGGACATCATTCTTGATGTCAGAGACCCTGAAATGCTCCACAGCTTTAGGGAACAGAACAACCACCTCCGCCCAACACTTTATTCAGAATTTGCACCTTTTTTTTTTTTTTTTTTTTTTTTTTTTTTTTTTCTCAAATACTTTGCCTAATATTGAACATGGAACCCAGTCACAGAAAATGTCATTTTGTCCTAATACTACAGTCATTTTATGATTGACGTTTCTGAGCCCCAAAGCTACCTTATGAGCCTTAGCAGAAGTGGGAATAGAGTAGAAGCAAAGAGGTGTAGCTATTGCTCTATGGGCCACTGAAGGAAGATAAACTTGTCAGAGAGTACATGGTGTGTTTCACTGCACTGTGCGTTAACAAAGCCATACTGGGACAATTATTAGGTTCCCATGGAAAGTAACATGTAAATGTGGGACTTGGCCTTTACATTGCAGCTTATGTGAAAGACAAAAATACTTATATCTAAGATAATGCGGAAAAAGAATGGTGGTTTTAGAATTGTACATTTCTCTTTATTAAGACATCACATTTTCAGTCTCCTAATAAACACAACGTAAAGAAGCTTGAAATCATTTTGTCCTACTAAGCCTAGTGCTCTGCTTAATTATCATAATAAAAAAGGAATGGCTTTTGTTCTGCAATTCACTGCAATTGGTTTCCAATAATTACCTTTATGTCTTTTTAGCTATCTAGCTTACAGAAAAGATCGGAGTGTACGTAAAGTTTACATTAAAAAAAGTTCAATAACTTGTTATCTGAAGATAACAATTTAGCTTTATGTTCACTGCATATATTATGACTTTTGTGGCTTCTTTTCCCTTTAAATGACACGGTCAATGGTTCATCACATTTGCACCTCAGAGGCAATTGTTACCCACTCATGTGTGAAAATAGAAGAGTCTATTTAGATTAAATTGCTCAAGATCATCATGGATTGGTAAGGAATAAATCACAACATTTTGCTGAAAGAAGATTGTTGTTGCTTTCTACCTTACATATTCTGGGCAAAATTTTAAGTACTACATGAATGCATTCTTAAGAACACAGAATTCAAAATTCTTTCTGTTCCTTCTGCTCAAGGAAGATAAGTGTACTTTAGAAAAAAAAGGAAGAAAGAAATTACAACAAAACATGTTAAATAGTTACTTGTGTCATCATTTAAGACATCCTTCATGACAGGAAAATACAAGAATATAGGAAACTCAGGGAAAAATACATAGAAAAAAATGTGCAAATTTTACTATAAATAGAGTATATACAATAAACACAAACATATATTAAGCATTTTAAAATCACCAAACCGCTTCAAAACTACATGTACCTACTTAATTTTTATTTATTTATTTTTTAAGTATTGAAAGAATAATGAACAGCTTAGGTCATTTTATATATAAGTTGATCTTAATTTCCAAATCAGAGTATGGAATATCCATGTTTACTTTGATGTATTGCTTTAAACAGTTTGCAATTAACTGAGATGACAGTGAAAATGAAGGTGATCTGTACTAAATAGAAATATAAGTATAAGTAGCTGAAATTAAATTATACATAACATAAATAGTGTAATTATAAGCATGTATACAAAATGACATTTTTAATATAATCCCATCTTGGACATAGAAAACATATCTCTTCAAGCAAATCTGTCTTTGAAGACAGTTTTTTTTCATTACCTTTGGTGTTTGGAATTAAACTAAACATATTAAAGTAAGATTAAAAACGAGGTGTTGCTACAGATATTGCATGACAAATTTTGTATTAACAGTATTTTTCCCTACAGTAAAATTATAGGTCTAGGGCAACAAAAATGAGGAGAAAGATAAGTAAATCCTGTGAACTAACATGAAAACAAGCAGCTCTCAACTCAAGATTACTGAGATATGCATGAAAGACAAGAGTATGTAAAAGTGCTCTCACATAGAATAGTATTTACATTTATATTCAACATACAGTGGAAAACTTATCAGTAAATTGATCATAAGAAAATAATAAAAAATGTTCAGTTTAACGGTGTATTTCAAAACTAAAGGCAAAACCCTGGAGCAGTGAAATCAGTGACCTCTTTTTCCCTCTTGGAGTATGATCTGAACTTCTTTCTAACCACACAGTAGTTGGAGGAGTACCAGTATTGTCTATTGTCTTTGATCATAAGTTTTGGTTGAGTAATTGCTTCAAAAGACAAGTAAAATATCATGCTTAGTTCATTATTATCTCCTGCCATAGGAATGTTGGATAGCAAAAAGTTCACTTTAATGATAATTCACTATTATGGCATGTCTTGTTACTATATATGTGCATATACAAAGACACACAATTGACAGAGACAAGCGTTAAAGGCAGGTAGGTACATGTCTGCATGTGCACACCTGTGAGCACAGACATACATACAAAATGCAGCTTATATCAGTTTAGGACAGATGCTTTAGCAGAGTTAGAGGAGGGCTGGAAGCGCTGTGATTGATGTTGCACCAGCATAGTGTCAAGCTAGACCTAACTTTTCTACAGGATTTTTGGGGCACACCAGCTTCTTCCAAGGGTACTACACACTATATGCTGTTGATGACTTTGTACAATACGCACAGACACTCATTCTCAGTTACTGCTCCATAATTGTGAGCAGGTTCCTGGGGACACTGCAACCTGGTAGGGGCATGCCCTTTTCCATGCCTGCCTCACTGCCAGCAATGCATCGTTCTCTGCCTTTGACCTCTGGAAGTACAGCAATCCAGTCCTATTTTCTGCAGGGAAGATCTTTAGGGCAGAAGGGGATTCCCTGCAGTTCTGCATCTCTAAAGCATTCCCACAGAAAGCAGACACGATTTGGTTACTTGTTTCCATAACATAAAAAGAAGAAAAATACTTTATAAATATGTAGAGGTTTCTTTATCTTGTGGAGTGTAACTTTACACTACATGAGGAACACAGAAAGTTTTCAGGAAGAGATGAAATGAGGAAAATTGCTAAGCAGTCTGTGGACAGAAAGATATTCTTTGTTGTTCAGAATTTAATTATTTTTTTTTTCCTGAATAACTCATTTATTGTTTTTGGGGTGTAATCCAAGGAAATTTCTACTTGACTATGTATAGAAATTTGTTTCACTTAAGAACACAACTAGAGCTCCTTTCAACAATGGAGTAAATTTTGTCTTTCATGTAAAGGTAGAAAAAAAAATTTACAAGAATAAGAATTTACATAACTGTGGCAAATAAATTATTGTTCAAAAATGTATTGCTGATCAAAATATATTCATCTTAAGAACCTCAACAATAAAACATATAAAAAATCCGTCTTCATTTGTTTCATGTTAGGATTTTGCATTTGCAACTTAACAAATATTAAAAACCAACCAAACAAATAAAAGCAACTAATAAACCTTTCTCTCGTAATTTGTATTCTTACAGGAGTATGTCAGTGATGCATTTCAGGCATTTTATTCCAGATACGCAGACATACTTTTGAGTCCTTTGCCTACTTTGCAAAGTCCACTCCCTTAGATGACCTACCTGTAGATAGGTAGTTGCTTTTCCAGCTTGGAATGTCAGAAGTGTTTCAATACAATGGTGTTTTCTTATTATTTACTGATTTCAGAAATGGTGATGGTTTAAGCCTAGTAGCCCAGTGGATCATATAGCCTAGAGACTGGCCTTTGATTCCCATCCTGAATAACAGTTGTGACTACACAAGGATATGTTCCCATAGCTGGAAAACAAAGCTAAACACTGCTAGGTGAAGTTTCAAAATAAACAATACTTGATGTTCTCGATATATTAGAGATTTCCAAATTATATTTGGCTGTGTTTTACTCAGTATGATGCCCTATTTATAATGATATTGAAAATCATAATCCTAATTCATTTCACAGTACAATTTTTTTCATATATATACTCAGTGTCAAAAAAAAAAAAAAAAAAAAGAAAAGAAAAGAAAAGAAAGAAGAAAAAAAATCCCAAACCACAAACAATGGGATTCTATTTACTTACTCCAGTTTGCAATTAGAACAATCAATGTATTGAGACAAAAAGAAAAATGTTCACATCAGTAGGATTCATTGGTAAATCTTTCTGGTTGAATAAGTATTTAAATATTTAATTAGTGTTGGGTTTGAGACTCGTGGGACTTTATAATTACCTTTTCAAATTAAAATTTATCAAGGCTGAAAATAAAAAGAAATATGAAACAGTACTTTTAAAATTTCTTATGAAAAGATGTATATATTTCTAGTTGAATTAGAACCAAACATTTCCTCTTGTATTGGTCAGTGCAAAGGCATATAGAGCAACCACATGCCAGTTGAATTTTCCACTTCTACTGAAAACTATCGCGACTTTTGGCATGTGTGTTTGGGTCATTGCTGTATTTTCTACCTTCCTCTATGATGTACATATGGAGAAGTCAGATTCTTGCTTATACATAATTGTTTGTATTGGTTTGTCTTTTCATGTAGAGAATGGGGAGAGAATTTTCTATATATACACTCAAAAGACATTTTGAACTAAATACTCCTC